>FXXK01002311.1:0-56599 GCA_900184695.1 Betula pendula | reverse complement strand
CTGGTGCGAAGACCTGAAAATCAGGAATTACTTCTCTTCACCAGGGCACCCGCAAGCCAATGGACAAGTCGAAGCTACGAACAAGACCATCTTTAAGATACTAAAGAAGAAGCTCGAAGACAGAAAGGGCGCCTGGGCTGAACAGCTGCACGAAGTCCTTTGGGCCTACAGAACCACTGAAAGAACTCCAACTGGAGATACTCCTTTTGGCTTGGCTTTCGGATCGGAAGCCGTCGTCCCTGTAGAAGTGGAGCTCCCTAGCCTTCGTGTCCAGAGATATGACCGTGAACTAAACGAGGAAGGGTTGAAGCTATCCCTTGACCTCCTTGATGAAAGACGCGACCAAGCAGAAATGGTGATGGCATCATATCGCCAAAAGACAGCCCAGTACTTCAACCGAAGAGTCAAGCCGCGAAGCTTCAAAATTGGCGATTGGGTGCTCAGGAGAGTCACTCTGGCAACTAAGGAACGTGCGGACGGAAAATTGGCTCCAAACTGGGAAGGACCCTACAGGGTCGTGGGATGCAACCGACCCGGCACTTACCATCTTGAAACTTCAGAAGGAAGGAGGCTATCACATCCCTGGAATGCGGAACACTTGAAGCGATATTATCAGTAAATCCCACACACTTTCAGAGTTGTATTTTATCCGCTAATGAAAACTCTTCTCCCTTCTTGTGTTTTGTTTCTTCCTTTCATGCACATTCGAACAACGTGAAGCCCGGGGGGTGAGCCAATCGCAGTGGACCCCTTCAAAAGCAAACACCTCATTTTGGTTCCGTCACTGAGGTTGCGACCCTTTGAATGGCCCGAACCATGATCGAAAGACCATGCACCGCCAATTGAGGCCCAAGGAACCTCCTTTGGTCATGCCGTGCATAGCGATCCCTAGATCACCACCGGTGTTCCTTCATGAGGGTCTGGACAACGAACCCCTTGCATGCCGATCCTAGATCAAAAGATCTGCCACCGTCACCGAGGTTTTACAAACACCCTTTGACATGCCGTGCGTACATCCGAGATCACACCGAGTTCCGTACTGAGGCGTCTAGACCACGACCCGTTAGCATACCGAACTAGATCGAAAGATCTGTGCCACCGTCACCGCGAGGTTTACAAAACACCTTTTTTTTTTGGAAAAAAACATGCCGTGCGTAAATCCGAGATCACCACCGGGGTTCCGTCACTGAGGTCTGGACAACGACCCTTGACATGCCGAACCTAGATCAAAAGATCTGCGCACCGTCACCGAGGTTTACATAACACCCCTTGACATCGTGCGTAGATCCGAGATCACCACCAGTTCCGTCACTGAGGTCTAGGACAACGCCTCTTGACATGCCGAACCTAGATCCAAAGATCTGCGCACCTCACCCGAGGTTACAAACACCTTTGACATGCCGTGCGTACGATCCAACGATCACCACCGGGTCCGTCCACGGAGGTCCAGACAACGACCATTGACATGCCGACCAGGGTCGAAAGATCCGCGCACCGTCATCAGAGTTCCCGAACCCTTTGGCATCCGTGCGTGCGATCCTAGATCAAGCCCTGTTCCATCAGTTGAGGTCCATCCCTATGACCTTCACACGCCGAACCATGATTGGAGGGTCCGTGCTCCGTCATCGAGGTCCTGAAACCTTTGGCATGCCGTGCACGTGGCCCAAGATCTAAATTACACTTCCGTCATCGAGGTCGCAACCGACCCCCCGACGGACCGAGTTTGACATGACGAATCAGCTAAGTACACTTCGGCCGCGTAACTTCGGCACTCCTTTTCAGAATGCGGACCCAACCAAGCGTTTGCGAAAAAGGGGTTCTCGAAACGAAGCGAACGACATGACCAAGTTTGGCCGCAGCACATGCGGACAGAGCAAGGTAAAATAAAACCTTGCCATATTTTTACCTTTGCCTTTACAAACGTAGGCAAATGGCGTATTCAGTTCATATATCATTGAGGATGAAACATCGCAAACGACTTATTTCATCCAAAGTTGGCGGGGAAGTTGTATGTCAGAATTGGCAATGAGTTTTCCAACCAAAAAAGAAAAAACAACAAAATCTTCTTCCCAAAAACAAAGAAGAAAATGAACACATGACAGAATCAACAATAAATGTTCCAAAACAAAGTTGGGGCCTAAGAACCCTCTCTTATAAGACGGAATGTGCCAAAGAAATTGCCTAAACAGAGGCAATGACACTGACAACATCATGGGCCGTTGACCCTTACAAAAAAAAAAAGAGGACAATAAAGAGGAAGGAGAAGAGAGTGAAGCAGAAGCATGGCTCTCTCCCCCCCTCCTAATCCTCATCGGTGGAGAAGCCGCCGGCAACGTAGGCGTCTAACCCAAACTCGTCCCCCATCTGCATGCGCCGGCGGTGCAGTTTTTCGAGCATGGGGCCGAGTTGCCTTTCAAGGCGGCGAATCTCCGCCCGCACACAGGCGACTCGGTTCTCTAGACGACCGAGCCGTATTCCTTCGCGGAAGTAGTGGGACCTGGCTTCCCTGGGGGTCCGGCGCTCTCGGCTGGGCCCCGCTCCAGAAAAAGGGTACTCCGCCCCAGGGGTAGGAAGGCCCTGGTCTTCTCCGGCCGCCCTGCCAGGCTCAACGGGTCCCGGCGCCCCTTCTGCAGAATGGAGAGGACCCCCCGCTCCTTCCACCTCCGATGGACCGGGCACCACCCCCGGAATGAAAAAGGGATCATCATCATCTCCGCCCGTTGCGAACCCAGAAGGCCGGTTTCACGGACTCCGAATCCGAAACAAAAATTCTGGGAGCGGGCCCAGCAACCGCAACTGCTCCCGGAGTCGTTTGCTCCGGCGAGAACCCCCCGGAGCCTCTGGGCGGCAGAATCTCCGAGGCCTCCGGTGGCGCCCATCACCGTCCATAATACAGAAGTTTTTCGAGAACGGAAAAAGAAGAAAGCCCGTTGTGAACGGCAAAGAATTGAGAGTAGTAATGAGAAAAATCAGGGCTGGCGTCCTTTTAAATAAGCGCACCAGATTTTGGGAAGCCCAACAGGTGCGCCCCTTAGGAGTTGCATCATTTATTACGCAGCATGCTGCCAACCAAGACCCCGTGAAGAGACTTTCCAAATTCCCGAACGCGAATGTCTGAACGACATTTCATTCCAACCATGCGAAAGTGCCTGGATAATTTCAAATCGCGTGCTCAGAGCTGCGGGTCAGAAGTGAAGTCAGTGAAAGAAGAGTCAAAGAATCTCATTATGAAAATTGGGCTGGGCCTTGCCATAAAAAAAAAAAAGAAGAAGTGGGGTAAGGAAAGCCCTAACGACCCGAAGTCCTTCCCAACGCCAAATAGCAAGGGCAACGACAGCAACGCATCAAAATTATGCCATAAATTATAAACTTATATGTATGGAGTATCGTCCACGATTACAAATACATTTACAATCACGTGGGAGGTAGGCCCCCACCAATAGTAGGTTCGGTCCTGGATCCGCTATCGGCCGCAACTTCGGGCGCGTTGCTGGTCCTAGCTTCAGTTCCGCCCTCGGTTGTCCGCCGAGGCGCCGCTGCGGGACGAGGAATGGTCCACATAGCGCGAGCATCAGGCAATTCTCTCACTCCAAACTCTTTGAGCTCGTTCAAGGCCCGAGGGTCAAGGAAAATCTCTTCGATCTTGACAGTAGGTACTCGGTGCTTGTGTCGATCACTCATCGACATCTCTCGCATGGTCTCTATTCCCCATTCGTACCCGTGGACCCAAGTACGATTCCTGACCACGTGAACCACGTCAAGTTGGTGCTTATATCTTTTCACCAACCGGTGGCGGCACTTTCCTTGGACGAAAGCTCTGTGTTCTCTTTTTTCAGCGCCACCATCTCGTCCTGTAGCGAGGCAAGTTGCTTCTGAGCATCGCCTAGCTCCCTTCGCGCAGAGTCGCGCTCAGCCTCTATAGAGCGGAGGTTCCGGGATAGATCGGAGATTTCCGCCTCAAACCCAGCAATGGTCCCTCTCTGCTCATCAACGGACCTCTGCAACCGAGACGAGCGATCCGCCAACTCGGATTCTGCCTGCGCCGCCCTTGCAAGCCTGACCCTAAGGTCGGCCGCCAATCCTTCAAGCCCCGCGTTCGCCCTGTCAAGCCGGATGACGTCGGAAGTCAATGCGTCGATCCTCGCCTGACCAACGTCGACGGCTGAACGAAGCTGATCATATTCGGAGGACTTCGCCTCCAAAACTTCCTATCTCTCTAGGGCTATAGAAAGCTCTTTCTCATAGCGAGCCGACACCCCTTCCAGCTCGAGATTGCGAGCTTCTAATGCTGCGATGGTGGATCTAGCCGCTCTGAGCTCATCCTCCCGAGCCTCCAATCGTGTCTTCCATTCAAGGAACGAGTCTTCGCCGGAGCGCAAATGTCTACCGAGCGAGTCCACGGTGACTAGAGAGTCCTACAAAAATGAGCACAATTAATGAGCAAACTGGACCCAGGGAATCGGGGTAACTAACGACAACCGCAATGTACCTCTATTTGGCGACGAAGACCGAGAACCGAATCTTCTTGAAAGCCGACCATTCCCCACCAAGCTAGACCCTAGGCACCGACCCTCCGGGATGGTGAAATTGGGGAGCCTCGCCTCCCAAGTTCGAGAGCTCGGGCTCATTATGGACCTCGAAGGCGTCTGTCTCCTCAACCGAACCTACTTCGGCAGCAACAGGTTCAGTCCCCCCAACCGAACCTACTTCGGCAGCGGCAGTTTCAATCTCCTCAACCGAATCTACGTCGACAGCGTCAAGCCCGACCTCCCCAACCGACCCAACTGGGATCGCTTGAAGACTTGGAACCTCGAAAAAGGCAATATCTGCGACCATCGAGTCGTCCCCCACAATGGGTCCGGTCTCCTGCTGAACAATCGCAGCCGCGGTAGCTTCATTTTCTGGCACAGGTCCAATCCTCACCTCTTCGGTGGCCGGCTCCTTCTCCGGCACTGAGGAAAGAAGAGACGGCGGAGCCGTACCCGCCTCGCCGATTCCAACTTGGGGAACTGCCCCGGGAAGAGGCTCCGGGTCCTCACCTTCGATGAGAATCTGGACGCCTTTGGCCCTCTTCGTCGGACGGTAGGTCCTGATGAAATCCGCATACTCGTGATCCCTCGCTTCCTCCTCAATGGGAAACGAAGAAGAGTCCGCGTAGCGCGGCGACCCGGCAACCTTCTCGTTGAGTAGCTGGAGATCTCCTGGCTAGAGGAACCTCATCCTCACCCTTTCATCTGGGCTGTCGCCCAGAATGACTGGGCCTCAACTGTCTGCGTGGAGCAGAATGCTCTGCTGAGTCAACCTCTTCGGGCGAAGAGAGCGGAGCCGACCCCGTGCCGGACGAGGCAGAGGGTTCGATTTCCTTAACCGGGGCGGGCTCTGCCTTTGGATCTTGTCCGCCTGGTCGAAACCTCTACTTTCCCTTCCTTCTTCTTCTTCGACAGAAAAAGGGGGTGCGGAATTTTGGACATACCCGGCGCATCTCTGCACAGAGAAGCCCAAGTACTTCTGCAGATTTACGGGTCGAAGCAAGAACCCCAAGTTCGACTCCTCACTCCCGTCCTCCACGTGCGCTACGACCAAGCGATCATACGGTCAAGCCTGTCTTTTTGAGTGGCCGTCAATCTCGGCTTGGGGAACACCGTCTTAGACGGATGTTCCTCCATTTGAGTGGAACTCGAGCTCTGGTGGGTGGTCCCACAAAATAGGGGGAAGCTCCATCCCAAACCGGAAACGTAAAGACGACTTCTCAAACGGGGGATTGCTCAACCATGTAGACGGGGGGAAAAGAATTTTCTAACCCCGACCCTGAAATGTCCAGGTGTGGCCATACTTGAAGGGGGTTAAAGATTCAGAAACTCCGGCGCAGACAGCTCTACGCCGCTCCCCCAGAACCATTCACCATGCCACGCAACAGGCCACCACGTGTCGCCACGCACCGCCTTCAGCTCCGGGGGGGCCATCTCTAAAATGTGCAATATTTCCCGAACTTACCTGGGGAAAAGGTAGTCGGAGCCCAGCCTCGAGCGACTTCTCGAAGATGCACACCTCGTGCCCCTTAACGTTCCCAAAAATGTCATCCTTAAGGCGGGATCCGGATCTCCACTCCATCAGGAATCTCGTAGGTTTCCCTCAGCCTTTCGGCATCTTCCGGTCTCAAGGTGGACCGCCAAGTGGACGGGGCCTCCGACTCATCCAACTCGAGGATTTCGGAGGCTTCGACGATCCAGAAGGTTTCGGAAGATTCCTCGGCATCGTGTCTGAAACAGGAATGTTGGATGGAAAGCGAAAGGTGAAAGGTCAGTCGCCGCAAAGGAGAGTTACAGTGACGGCTAGGGATTTTCCACGAAGAAGACAAGGTAAGGTTCCCCTCTAAACGTACTCATATGCGCTGAGGCGAGCCGCCCCCAAGAAAAGCTGTGGACAGGAGGTGAACACGTGTAACCACGCCGAAAGATGACACGCCACCCCACGTCTCCACAAACGACGGTTCATTTTCAAATTGTGATAAAATTCTCCCGCCATTCCAAGCGCATGACGCGAGAAATTTTAGGGGGTAACTGTTGGGGATTGGGCCCGAAGCTACAGTCAGGCCCACATCTGATTCTCTTATAGCGTGGCCCATGCAAGTCAAGCCCAAGTCCAACCTTCCACCGACCTTGGTCATAAGGTTCGGCTGATGCGTTAGGGACCCTGCCGAACCCTTGGGTCCGGTTCCGTATATAGAATTCTGCCAACCCCCGAAGTTCTGCTCCTGTCTACAGGAGCCTCGCCGACCCTTAAGGTTCGGCTCCCATATAAGAAAGTTAACGACCTTTCATGGAGAAGGGACAAGCCCCATTATGGTAAGCATTTATGATCGCCGACCTCGATCATGGTGCCCGCAAGTTCCCGATGCTTACGAAACCCATTAAGATATGATTGATGTGACAATCATTCGGGAATTCGCACACCGTGGACCATTGCGCCTATGGCACGTGGAACAACCTTTAATGACCCGTATGGGCATAGACGACTAGGAGGGAACCCAGGGGCCCACCGAAGAGCTTTATTAAATGAGCCTCGGGAGGACAGCCACTATATAAGGAGGGGGGATAGGTTCGGCAAAAGGTACGCATGCTTTAACGAAAGAATCATTCTAAGTCTTTTCTCTCAAAGATAAGAAACTGACTTAGGCATCGGAGCTATCCCCCGCCGGCAACCTCCGGCAAGCTCTTGTGTCTAACGTTTTCTCTGTTCTCAGGTCGCTGTGCAGTCGGAGTTGGAAACTGTCTCAACACAAGCTAATTCTAATTTCTGTTAGTGGCTTCTGAGAAAAGTTTGCGGGTTTAGCAAATTATAATCCATGAAGCAGATTTTGGATTGAAGTTTAACTCTNGGACTGAAGGTATATCAGAGCCAAGTTTCTTAAGGAAAATGTATGATTACAAAAGAATATGAAATCAACAAAGAAAAGATAAGAAAAAATTTTATGTTACCAAAAGATTAAGAGAAAAGAGATTGGTTTTTTAAGACATTTTCATTAGAAGAACAAGATGTTATTCGTAATACTTATTATAATTGTATGAGAGAAGTTAAATCTAAAATGTATTTTTTCGAACGGTTTGAAATATATATATTAAGAGTACGATATCTTCTTCGAAGATAAATAATATTTTTACAAATTTTTTTAATCCACCAAAGGTCATGTAAGATGAAGACTATTGCCAGAATAAATTGACTTTTCGGGAGTAAAGCCATATTCAGAACCATATATGTACGAGGCTTTTCGGGAAAAAAAAGCTTTCATATTGTAGTTTTTTTTTAAATTTTTTTATTCAAGCTTTCATATTGTAGTTGTTAGTAATAGCAAAGGTCATATAAACTTAGAAGGATCAATGCATTCTATTTTCATAACAAATTAGTAAAATAAGATCTAACCATGTGTGAAGGAAATTATTTACGATTCAATAACAACTTGTCTTAGATTAAAGGATTTCCGAGAGAATCAATTGGTTCAAAAAGATCAGTCACTTTCCATTGAAGTTAGTGCTGTTTCGTTTCTTTTGAAAGTTTGTTTTTATTGTATGTGCAAATATTATATCACAATTTATCTTAAAAGTTTAAATTGAGAAAATTGTGATTTACACCTAACAAATTTTATGAGGGTTAAGAATTGTTCTATCATTGGGGGCAAAAAAAAAAGGGAGGAAAATAATCACATCATAAGATATTAGGTTAACACTAATGCATTATATGTAAAATATAATCAAGAGAAGCTATTTGGCCAGGATAATATCTAGTGTGCAATTTACTGTATTGAATATATGGCCTCATTTGGCAATAGGTTTTCCAAACCCATTTAAAAAAGTCAACATTAAAATATTCTAATTTTTTTCACTTTTAATATTCCATCAATAACTTTTAACAACTTTTTTTACTTTTTCTATTACATTAAGTACTTTTTATTACTATTCAAATAAAAAACTCATTACAAAACAAAGCTTTTTCACTTTTTCAAACAAAAAATTCATAATATTATTTCTACTTTATAGATTATACAGTTACAATGATGATAAGCCTATGAGTTACAATGATAAGAAGATAAGATCTAATATACAAAGAAGCATAAATGAACCTAACTATTGTGATCAAATGGAGCAGTTCACAGGTTACCAAACCTTGCTCTTTTTATAGAAGAAGAAGATCACCATATTAAGGATGTCCCTCAAGGTATTACTAATATTGTAATTGTCGAAGGTTTTGTTCATAATTTTTCTCATTTATGCATGGATTGCATAAATGTTTTCTTTTAAAAAAAAAACGAGTGAGATAAACATCCATCATGATTAGATAATCTGAAGGCAATAGTAGTTGGATGATCATGAGTAGATAAGAAGCAACTCAAAGAGTCCTTGACAGGAATGACAGCTGATTTTGCAATGTTTTGGCATTCATATCAATATGAATAGATACGTTAATTAACATTATATCATTCAAAGCGTGTAGGCTATAGCCATTGGAGTACTTGATTATTGATAGCCTTTCAAACCACATAAAAGTTACCTGGAGCCACCGGAATTTCGATGGTTTGTGAAGTCAAGAAGTTTATCGAGGTTATAGAATTAGGTCTTTAGGTTACAAAGATTTTGTAAGTAAAACAATTTGTAATATTATAGTAGTGGATGCCTTTGGAGTTGACTTATTCTTGGAGTAGGTAATTTGGTTTTCACTTCTCTATCAAATCTGTGTTATTTATTTTTCGTTACCAAATTTGGCTAACATAGCGAGAACCTATGCATCCACTGATTTAGTTGCAAGCTTTGTTGCTCTGATAACCGTCAATTTATCAACTGACATGAGTATTGAGCTTAACTGTCCTACTTAGGGTCCGTTTGGAATTGCGATTTCAAAAAGTGCGATTTTAAAAATAGTGATTTTAAAAAGTGTGATTTGAAATTGTGATTTTTGAAAATGCAGTTAAGCGTTTGGTAAAATCGCAATTTGGCCTTTAAAATCACAGTTTAACCTTTAAAATTTTGCGATTTCAAAAAAGCACTCCCTCCCTTACCTGCCATTTAAAAATGTAGATTTTCTACATTTTCAAATCTCAATTTTTAAAAAATGCAGTTCTCAAACAATCATATTTTTACGATTTGGTTTAAAATCGTACTTATTATCTATGAAATCACAATTTCAAACGCCACCCTTACTAAAATTCTACCCAAGCCAAGCCCCCCCCCCCCCAAAAAAAAAAAAAACTAGCTGCTTATACGAAGTGTAGTATATATTAATTATAACAATAAACAATTTTTTATTACTTTCGTTATTATTATTTTTCATTACCAGTGAAATCAAAATAAAGTAAATAATATAGCTAGTTTTGGTCCCATTAAGCCGTACTAGTCGTGGTCACAGACTCACATGCCCGTCTCAACTCTGTTTATAGTCAGTATCACAGAATGAATCTTGAAAGGGTGACTCTATATATACTTTTTTTTTTTTTTTTTCTGTTAGAAAAAAGGGTGACTCTATAATTTGTGCTAATGTTTATGGGAACGTTTTAGAAGATTTTCCATTTATACATGTACGATTTCTTTGGCCGTGTATGGAAACCCAAATTTATTGTATGATTGCATCTCACGGATCCTTTTTTAAAATAAAAAAAAATAATAATAAAAATCATAAATGCATTATTGAATTATACGTACTCACCAAGAAAACACTTTTTTTTTTTTTTGGGTATTGACTCTGGTAAACACCAAGAAAGTAAGATCAAAGATTTAAAGGCTACCCATCCCCAACCTTTAATCAGACACCAAACCTCTGATCAGATCAAAGATTTAAGCGCTGAGTATGAGTTTGAGGTATCTGATCAGCAGGATTGGTGTCAGACTAGTTGAAGGTGTAAAAGATCAGGGCTCTAAAGGGTTAACAAGACCTCCTCAATCAAAAATCAGATCGGATTCTGATAATTCCTCTCAGGTCAGATGGTTTTCCGGCACCGTGGAACCGATGAAGAAGGCTAATATGGCTGGGAAAAGAAGACTAAGGGACGCTGAGAAGGCTGAGAATGTTATGCACCTCATTTGTTGGGGACCCAAGTAGTCATTTTTCTTATGTAAGACGTGCTTTTGAGGTTTGGTTTTCTATTATGTTCTTATTTTTGAGTTTCTGTTTTTCTTTTTTTGATTGAAAAAGTGACTTAATGGATTGGGTATAAAAGTGAGCAATAGACTCTGACAATAAAAAAGTCAACTTTTGCGGTTTGGATGGATAGAAATTTGGACTCTAAATATTAATGTAGCCTACCTATTTGAGCACATATTAGGCAGTCTGTCCACTTGTTCGAATATGTGAGTTTCATAAGGGCACTCTCACATTAACAATCTAAACAACAAATTGTTAGAGATCTGAATCCCTCGTTGGTATTTTAGGTTTTGTGATCAAATATGATTCTACAATTCATGGTTCTTCTTAGCCTCCCCAATATTCACTATTTTTGTTCAAAAATAGTTACATCTTTGTTAACAATCCAAATGGAGATATGATCTCTTATTGATATAATAGGTTTTGTCTAAGATATCATTCTACTATTCATGGTTCTTCTTAGCCTCCACAATATGCACTGTTTTTGTTCAATAGTAGTTACATCTTTGTTAATAATCTTTTGCTTCCTGGAGTGTGATGTAATTCTGTGTTTTGTTAGTAAAAATTTACTCACTAATGCTTTTTTTTTTTTAATATCTTCTACCTCAGCATCTTGATTTATATTGTATTAGAAAGTGCATATGCTCTACAATACTTTTAAGTAATTAATGAGCGCTGTTAGGATACTATAATTTTCTTATAAAATGATGTAGCAGTTTATGTAACATTTATTATGCCACGTGATAGATCACATGACAGTTATCATACTTACGAATTAACGTGACCGATCATCTGATATTTATCATGTCAATTATTAGACTATAAACTATCGCATGATAGTCTACATGACACTTATTTTTATAAAAAGTAAACTGTTACGTGAATTTATAAAAGAGTATAGGAAGAGTTAAAGTGCACTGAGTATATATATTAGCATAAATATTAATGCGTGATACTTCGATCTGAGTCGAAGAAAAAAGCAATATATGCTTTTTGTCAAAGGACCTCTTTCTTAACTAGTTGGTCACAGGGTGCCCATAGATTAATGCTTAAATTGTTGATTCTGGTCCATTTTTTTGAACGTATCATGTTGTAGCGAGCAACTTCTTTTTTGGATGAATTAGAAAATTTCATAAACCAAACAAAGTATGCAACTCCATCTAACCAGCTTGGCTAGAAAAACTCCAGGATACACTCATCCTAAACTAACAAAACAGGAAAACAAATCAACAACCTATACGGTATATATATATAAGCAGGACAGCAAAACACCAAAGGACAACCTGCAGAATTTACAGTCAAAAAGACAATACAGCTACATTACAACCTAATGCTCAATCCTCATGGGAACAACAACAGATCAACTCTCTACAAATACATAAGAGGATATCTCTGATGCACACCACAAACTCTTAAGATATATTTAGTACACGTAATAGTTATTCCATTAAAAAAAATGAATAATTTTTTTAAGAATTGAAATAGGTTGAATAGAATAGCATTAGTGTTAGAGTAAATAATAAGGATCTAACACTTGAAATAATCATTCTCATTGTCAATTAAAGAATGCTTATTCCTTAAAAAATTTGCTATTCCTTTCAAATTTGCTATTTCATTCTACCACTTTTCATTTTTAATGAAAACTATTCATTAAAAATGGAATAACTATTGTGTGTACCAAATGTAACCTTTAACTCTACAAATAAAAATTTGCTGCAGGCTAACACCCACAGGTTGAAATCTGAAAAACAGAGTATTATGCAGACCATTCGCCAACCACTACATCACCAACAGCAGACCAATACAACATCAGCAGCAGCCTCCGAGTATCTTATCTGACAAAGCCTTCTTCATTTTCTCTACTTCTCATAAACTTTCCTCTAGACAAGATTCTCATACGAACTTCCCAACTAAGTTTCTGAGTTAGCTTCTCCTCTGTTTGCAGCTGATTTCCATGTCTAATATTATTCTCAAGGAGTAACATTTCTTGAAAGCAAGCAGCTAGCATGAGATTTTCATTATTACTGAAGACGACCAGAAGAAGAAACATAGATATATAGTCATACATATAAACACACACATGACACATACTATATTTACAGTCGTAGGCTACATAAAACTCTAAAAACTGCTTTGAAAATTTTGGTTAGACATTAATTAGGACCCCAACAGCTTAAGTACATGACAGTTCGAAGGGATTCCTCAGCCTGTTTAATCTTATTATCGCTGCTGGTTTTTGCAGCCTTATCAGACGCATCACCATTGAAGGCAGCCGAGGATCGTCTGACTTGCTTAGAAGCAGAGGAAGTAGATGGAGAAGCAGAGCCCTTGAAAGGTTTGAAAATAATTCCTTGCATCATTTGTGAACCTGCTTGGAAGAATTCTCTGCTCATGTACATCAAGATCATCTCCAATCCAAATGCTATTTATTCTCTTTCGTGTCACGTGTGTGTTTGTGGGAGAGAGAGAGAGAGAGAGATGATAAGTTCAAGTGGTGACTTGAGAACAGAGCTTATCTATATATATTGGAAGGGACTTGTGTTGGGAAAAGATCGGTGGTTTTGCTTTGATGGTTCCTGGTTTCAGAAAGCCATGCTGGAAAGTATCTCCACTGTTGGATCAAATATCAATTCTGAGATCGTAATCATCCACTTGGCAGAATCTATTTCCTTCGACTTTAATATTCTGCAGCATTAATCACAAAATAACAAACAAATTAAAAAATTTCTGCAGCATTAAAGCCCCCCGTTCTATGACCCTCCCTAGCTAGCTGACAGCTGTAAATAAAGACATGCTTATAAAAAAATAAAAGGAAAAGTTTATTTTTTCCTACTCACTCATGCATCTAACTTCTATCCAACTTAAGTGTAATTTTTTTTTTAAAAAAAAATATAAAAAAAATTAAATGGAATTGGATGCTTGAGTTCAACACCAAGCATCCCTTAAAATAAAAATAAAAATGACATACTTTTATATTCTCATTAATGGAATTGGATGCTTGAGTTCAACACCAAGCATCCCTTAAAATAAAAATAAAAATGACATACATTTTATATTCTCATTGGTGCCATTTATATTTGTCTCATTCCCCCGCTGTGAGAATGCTTCCTGGCCTGGCTTGGGTGTGAATACCTGTGATCTGTTTTGATTAAACCAAGCGATGATGTATAAATATTTTAGCAAGTAGTGCCGAGGGATATTTGGCATCAGAAGAAAGTAATGCCGAATACTATCCTGAATATAGGGTGTAGATTGCAAATAGAGTGATTTTGTCTGTTAGATACAATAATATCTGAACATAGTGTGTAGATTACAAATAGCACAATTTTGTTGTTAGAATATAATAATTTGTTTGAATATAATATGTATATTGCAAATTTCTAAACATTATCCTGAATAAGAATGACGAAAGAGAAGTGGTTATTCGAATTTTTGAAATCATAACCATTGAAACAATCGTTTCTTAGTGTTGGAAAAACGGTTATTAATGTTAAAATTCAAACAAAAAATAGATTTCAACCAAAAAATAATAGGCCTGTGGCTAATTGGAAATGCGTTGCCAAGGTCAGTGCTTTGCATTGAATGATACTACTAGTATGTGTCTACTTAAAAGTAATGCTAAGGACCATCTTTTTATCCTTTCAACGTTGATGTTGCTTTTAAAATTTCTATTGGATCAAAATTTAATAGTAATCCATCGTGCATCCAATGATAATTTTAAAAGCCCCATTAACTTTAGGAAGATAAAAAGATCGTCTTTAGTGGACATAAATTAGCTACAAACTAGTATCTCTTAGCATGTGAGAATCACATACTTTTTTAATAACATGTGTTTCTCATATATTTTTTTAATAGTATTAATAAAAAAATATGTACTTCTTACATGTTTTATAAATACATATACCTTTTACATATTTTATAAATACATGTCATTTTATTAGACTAATTTATAAAAATTAACTACAAACCTTCGTCTCTAACATTATTCGTCTAATCAAAAGTTAATTTAAACCTAGTGAAATACATTTTGTTGTAAAGCACTAATAGGTCTTCTAACTTTTCAAAGGTGAGACAAAGTAAAATACACAAATAGGTGAGAAGTTGAAAATTTAAGATAAGGAGAAAAAACTTATTTTTAATGAAAAAATATAACAAAAATAAACCTTCACGGTAGTGTGTAGACTTCTATATGTTAGGGGCTAGATTCGGTCACAAAGATGAGGATTGAAGGGGCCGCACATACTTTATATCCTATCATTCTTTTACCTAGAGACTTTTTCCCGGCCTGTTTGTTGCTTTGACAGGTCCAAACTTTTGTTTTACCCAAAAATAATTATCTACTTGTTCCATCTCCATTAATATCTTCTTGCTTTGCGATAAAATACCATTTCCTGAAAGTTTGTTGGAGATTCAGAAAGACAGCTATAGCACGTTACTTCCATAAACATGGAGCAGAAGGCATATTACCACGTGAGACCTCAGCCAGCATGCACACGTTTCAGTTGCTTTGGGATAAGATCGACACAATAATTGCAAGCATTGTTTGTTCTTTTTTTTTTCCAGTTTTTCTTGTGTGTTAGCGATGTATGCTTTCACCTCTCCATCTGTATATGATGGGAATACACGAATCAAGAGGATTAATCAAAATGATCAAGTTTAAAATATCCTTGTCACTAAAAGAAAATATCTATTTTTGTTATCTATACATCTCCGGGCTAAGTTTGTGGTTAATTATTGACATGTCTCACGAATCAAATACTAATATAATACTAAATTAAAGGATTATAATTTAGTGTAATAATGTTCTAGTCAAATTAGGTCGATTTGATTAGACACGATCAATAAACGTATCAAATTTATGTCAACTCACTTAACCTTCAATTAATTAACCCACATAATTTGTATGATTAAATTGCATTTTTGCCGTTAAAAAATAAAAACCCTAAGACCACATTTTGAGACCCAGTTTATTCATCTCACTGTTTTTGCCTTTCATAGTGAAATCATATATACTTTCAAATCTCTCTCTCTCACTCTCGCCTTCGTCTTCGCTCTTGACGTTGCTCGTCGGGCCCCCATACTGCCTTCCTCTTTCATTGCCGTGAAGCCAACTCATCGACAGTCTCTCGTTGTTGCACCCATCAACACAGAAAATCTTAGAGAAGGCAAAGAGGGAGGGTGAAAATGGAAGAGGAACTACTGTTAGCGTCAAAAGAGGACTTTTTGTCTTGGTCGTTTGTACTAAAAATCTAAACCTTAAATCTGGACCGTTGAACCTATAACAGAACATCCCCAATTTTCCAAAAAAAAAAACTCGAGCTAATAGCTTTTTATATTTAGTTTTTCTCTAAAATGAGATAAGACTCACAAAAACACTCATTTATCAAACTCACAAAAAAAATCTTCATTTTCAGCCATTTTTATATTCATTTTACTTCATCCTCTTTCATCTCTCCGGCAGTACGTACGTGCCACTCAATCTTGATCTTCATTTGGTGCTTTCCTCCCAAATCCATCGAAATAATTTTGTCATGAGAGTCTTGTAATTTGGTTATTTAATTCCAGTTTGCTCGTTGTTTTATTCGTCATTCAGACAAGTTGGCAAACACGAGTTGGGCTTCATTTGTTGGTCAAAGTTTGTTAAAAAAAATCTATTTTCTAAAATTCAGAGTTATTATTATTATTTTTCTTTTTGTTTTAAGTGATGTAGTGATCTAATCATCACTGCCTTCATTCAACCCGCTTCATATTTCAATATAACTTTACACCTTCCCATAAAACATAATTATCATTTCTTATCCATCCAACTTTACTCTAGGCATGCTTCCAAGCCTCTTATTCCATCATATCTCATTAAAACTTTTTTCTATCTTGTAGAAGTGTGGTCCAAATCAGTTTGTTTTCTATTTATGTAATATTTTATAAATAAGAAAGATATTTTCCTATTAAGCTTTGATTTTTCTTCTACTTTAAGTTATGTGTCATTGGGCTAGTATAACTTTGTTCCTAATATTTGGACACCGTATTTTTCTACAAAAGTTGTATAGTTCATTTGACTTGAAAATCCTTAATTCACTTTCTTCCTCTAATTTTTCTTTTTTCTTTTTTATTATTTTTATTATTTTTCTTGTTTAATTGTTGTCTATGAGATCATACTCCGAGTCTTCTTTGTAGTGCCGGAATAGCTGGTGGGTGGATGGGTTTGGGAGAGTGGCTTTTAAAGTTGATGAGCAGCTGGGTGTCTCTCTGTTGGCTGAGGCTTGGAGAGAGAGAGGAAAGTGAGGGAGAGAAGGAGTCAAGGAACAGAGAGAGGGTGGTGTTTCAACTAATAAAAATAAGAATATTTAATGGACAGACTTTTTTTTTTCAAACTAGATTAAAAGAATTTCTCTTAATTTAGTTTATAAAAATAATATGTGTCTATTTTTTTAATAGCATGTGAGATGCATATGTTGTTTTAATAAAAGTTTTTTTAACTTTGTCCTTACTATTAAAAAAATATATGCATCTTACATATTAAAAGAATATATGTCATTTTTTTAGATTATGTTGAAGAAATTTTCTTTAACCTAGTTTATAAGAAAATTTTATCCATATTTAATTAAAGTAAAGAAATATTTAGATATTTTGATGTTTAATAATTTTAAAAAGTGATTAGTTAAAATAGTAAAAGTGGATTTTTTAAGCTAAAACTTGGTTAAACTTTGAAGAGTTAACTAAGATGCTTTAAGAGCTTATGCCAAAGCAGTTGGGAACTGTTAAAAAAAACAGAAGTGACCAGCAAACCGGTAATGTTTGGGACTTTCAAAATTTTGAGAAAGCTTTTAATCTAGGCCGGTAGTTTTACACGAGATTTTTTGTAATTAATTACACAAGTTAATTATTTTTAATTAATTAAATATGTGAGTGTTACACTATACTTGGGGATCATTGAATAAACGTATTTTCATAAGATTGGTTTTAAGTGTGATACTCCAAAATTCTTGATGTGATAACAGGTTTTTTTGGTACTTTTTCCTTGATAATTCTCAAATTTTCTATTGTTTGTTCGTGTGTTGCGTCACATGTTGTGGGATTCACATTTGAGAAAGAGTAATTATATATGTCACATTTCATGTTTACCTTGTGTCAACTAAAAGTGATGTGACTTTTTAAAATCATTATTAAATTTATTATCGATGATTATTGACTTTTGATCTAATGGTGATTTTAAAAGTCACGTCACTTTTGATTGACACAAAGTAGACATTAAGGGTGACTTGTATTATTACTCAAAAAAAATTTTTAAAAAAAAAGGAAAAGAAGGTAAGGGCAGCCTCATGGCAATCCAAACCACATCAAGTTGGCTACCCAGCTACACCTCATTAAGTTTTTAAATAATAAATTAGCCATGACCTTGCAATAGTTAAACACCTATTTTGTTAAAATATATAAGGAAAAATTCATAAAGACTTTCTGAATTTTTACGCAATTTGAAGAACTCTCAATTTTTGATTTCTTTCAATTTCATCCTTTGAACTTCCAATTTTTATCAGGAAAACTCCTTACGTCTGTTTTCACCGTTAAAATTTTTTAAAATTCTCAAAATACCCCTCATTTCTTCATTTTAGATTTTTTTTATAATTTTTTTGTTTTGTTTAAAATACAGAGATATTTTGAAAATTAAAAAATTTTAACGGTAAAATCAGATAGAAGGGGGTCTTCTGATAGAAATTAGAAGTTTGAGGGGTGAAACTGAGAGAAATCAAAGATTGAGAAGTTCTTTAAATCGCGTGAAAGTTCAAGGGACCTTTATGAAATTTTTCCGAATATTTATATAATAAGGACAGAATACATATTTATAAAAAAAATGTTTGTGCTTGGAATTGTTTGAAAATGTATTTGTTTCGACTCTTTTGAGAATAAAAAACAAAAGACATCAATTTTTGATTGCTTGTAATTTGAGAACGCCTTACTCGTTCCTTGACTTAGAGCACATAAAAACAGAACTATAAGCTAAGAAAAATATCCTAAAATTGAGTATGGTGTTTTTTTGGAAAAAAGATAGTGATGGTTTTTTTTTTTTTTTGGATAATTAAAATAAATCTATTTTTTGCGGTTCACTTTAATTCTATTGACACCTTTTGAGTTATTTTATTTATTGTTCTAGTAAACTAATTCGATCAATTTCTTACCCGAAATTATTACTAAAAATCATTTACATAAAAGACAATTACATATCCCAAGAGATATGATTGAAGAAAAAAAGATTAGTGATGTTTTTTTTTTTTTTGGATAATTAAAATAAATTTATGTTTGGCGGTTTAATTTAATTCTATTGACACCTTTTGAGTTTATTTTATTTTATTTATTGTTCTAATCAACTAATTCGATCAATTTATTACCTAAATCATTACTAAAATCAATTACATAAAAGATAATTACATATCCCAAGAGATATGATTGAAGAAAAAAGAATAGTGATTATAATATATATATATATATATATATATGAGAACACGTAATGGGAAAAGTTGAGGTCATGGATTGAATTATTATTATTGTTATTATTATCATTATTATAATTTATCAGAGTAATGCTATTTAGTAGATTATTATACGTTTGTTATAAAATTTGATAATGTAATAATAAATCAGTCCTTAAATCAGCACTTATAAAAAAAGAAAGAGTAATAATATATATCACATTTTTATTTTATAATTATCTCACAATACTGACATAATAATTTCAACTAATACATCTTTTTTGTTGTTTTAATAAAGAACTGATTTAAGAATTGGTTGAGACTATTATATCACAATCGTACAATATTTTACTAAATAATGTTACTTAAACTATAATTGTACTTGTCATTTTTTGGATCAGTTGCACCAATAATAAATTTGGACAATTAATATAAGATATTTATATGAAATTTATGTATCTAGATAAATTTGAACTTTTTTAATTATGTACTCAAATTTTAAATATTTACATATTATTATTAAATTTTAAATTTTGATCGAATGATGATTTTAAAAGTAGGAAGAAAGATATAACCTTACGTACAAGATTTACTCAGCCCTATAATTGTACTTTTTTTTTTTCTATCCTATAATTGTACTATCATTGCCAAATTGTTTAGCTGCCGTGTATCTTAAAGGCAAAATCCACAATTTTTTTGTCTTCTTTTTTTAAATTGCATCTCAACGGGTTCACAATCAGGGATCAAAACGAGAAAATCACCATCGGACCACAACCACCAAAACACCACGTGTCTGTAAATTACAGGCTCCTCCGTAAGACCCTTACAACTTTCAATTTCACACACACTGGATAAGCCTCCTTTCGTGGACCTCTCTCTGTCACTCTCTCTCTCTCTCGCTCTCTCTCTATTTTCCCAAGAAAATTTCAGTAAATGAACCACATTTTCCCGGAAAATCTCTAAATATAACTTTCTCTTCTATCTCTCTTTCTATACAATGGCAGCTGTGACTTCGTTGTCTTTCTCAGTACCTAGTCAATGTTCGGAAAGAAAAGCAATTGTATCGTCTGCTCGTACTTTAGCTGCGAATTCTGAAGGGTTTCGGTTCCGTACGAACTTTTCGTGCCATTATTTGGGCGTTCGAGCTACGGCTTCGAGTTCTCGTATGGTTATTCATTGCATGTCCACCTCCACAGGTGATTTTCTATATTTCGTTTAGTTGCTGAGAAAATGAGTGAACAAGAAATATAAAGTGAAGTTTTTTATTTTGATTTAAGCTCGAGGTAGTCTATAATTTTCTTTTTCCTATTCTATGGTGCAAGTAATTGAAATTTATGATTGGATTTATGAATTTGAAGTTTTCACATTTTCTCGCGAATTAAATGAATTTAATCTGATTGCCATTGTGAAAACTATAGCCTTTTCTGGGCATTTTATCTTTTGGGGTTTTATTAGTTGGAATTACAGGTTTGGTGTTTTGGTTAATTTACTAAAGATACATAATTTCAAAAAACGTATTACTTTTCTAGCTCAAATTCAATGAAAACATTGAAAATTTATATTTTTTGAATGAAATTAAGCTTGTAATTATTTAGTGCTATTCGTCTTTGAAAATTGTACGTGTGGAATTAAGAATGAATTTTGAGTTCGAATATAGGCATAAGACTCAGAGAGCTTCATTTTGCGAAAAGATTCATAACTGAACCGTATTTCTTTCTAATGGGTATTCGTTAGACTCTTTGTTTTGGCAAAAACCTTATGTTGAGATTTGAGATTATGTTATTGTTTAGGTTAGTTACCTCCTTAAATTAGTTAATTTTAGTGCCCTTAGAGACTGCCTAGAAGATATGTGGAAAGCAATGAAGGAGGAATGTGATTGCTGGTTGTATGGCTAGTGTTATGGTTCTATTATATGTAATATAAATATAGATAAATTTTTTTTGTAGTAATCACTGGTTGTACTAAAGTGGCACTTCACAGATTCCAAATTAATTTCAATGCCCTGCCTAATCATATGAAGTATAATCTCAAATCCTGATCTAATTGCAACTAGTTGGAAAATTTTACACAGTTATGGAATATTCTTAGTCGATCTTTTAGATATTTTTTCTGTTTTGAAAAAACCTGGTTGAAGTTTCTGTGGTCATTCTGTTGTAATGAGCTGAGCTCTTTTTCAAACTTATGTTTCTGCTGGATAGTTGTTAACATAGCCAGTTTTCTATTATGTGAATAAAACCTTGATGAGACAGACTATTTTATTATGTTATGCTGAAATTCTCTGGGAGTTTCCATTTCAAAATCCATAATCCTTTAATTCTATCAGAGTTAATGCCATGCTATGTAGTTTGAAATTTTCTTCTTTAGATTCCTTTATTATCTTTAGTCCGAAAGGGGAAAAATAGAGATCCTCTGTATTTTTCTCTGTTATGATTTCTTTTATTTACTCTTTTTGCAGAGCCAGCCACAGTATCTGAGACTAAGTTGAATTTCCTCATGGCGTATAAGCGACCAATTCCTAATGTCTACAACAATGTTCTGCAGGAGCTGATTGTCCAGCAACATTTGATGAGGTACAAGAGAACATACCGTTATGACCCTGTGTTCGCCCTTGGTTTCGTTACTGTGTATGATCAACTCATGGAAGGATACCCTAGTGATGAGGATCGAGAGGCTATCTTCCAAGCTTACATAAAAGCACTGAAGGAGGACCCAGAGCAATATAGGTTTGACTACAATGTTTCTTATTTTTCTTCAGTGACTCCTTTTGTTTCTGTAGTTTATTTTTAATTTGTGACAAGATGATGCAGCAATAATCCTTATTGAGACTCGAACACTATGAAATTTGGTGATCGTGTATGCTTACTAAGAATTTATTTATTTTTTCATGTCTGTGAATGCTTACTAAGATTGTGTTATTGCAATATCCTTCTTCCTGTGCGTGCGTGTGTCATAGTTACTAGAAATCCAACTAAGACAGTAGATGAGTCATGCAACCTGCATGACGTTAATAAATAAAGCTCTAGCTAGAAGACACATAAGTTAGGGAAAGTGAATAGTGATCTGCCTGAAAACCTAAGATGGATTCTTACAAAAATTAGAGGACCTTCCACTTAAAAAGATACTGCCCTGACTATATGACTATCATCAATTTCCTCTTCAGAAGATTAATTGTGGAAAGAAAGCAATTCTTAGCCAATATTTGGATAAGCTCTTGAGTGAATTGTTCTAAAAGGAATTTGAGGTGCGTAATTTATGAATGTTTGTTTAGTATTTTGTCAAGCTCTTTCAAATATATATGAGAAGGATTCACAATCTTGCAGTGAATAATTTCCTGTCTTATTCACCACAGAATTGATGCACAAAAGTTGGAAGAGTGGGCTCGGGCTCAGACTGCCAATTCATTGGTTGAGTTTCCAACCAGAGAAGGAGAAGTTGAGGGGACATTAAAGGACATTGCAGAAAGAGCTGGGGGTAAGGGAAGTTTCAGCTACAGCCGTTTCTTTGCTGTTGGGCTCTTTCGTCTTCTTGAGTTGGCAAATGCAACCGAACCCACAATTTTAGAAAAGGTTAGAGCATTAAATTTAAAACCCTAGGATCTTAACCTTGTTTTACCATGAAAATTGGCATCATTTTTGTATTAGAGCATTGGGTTTTTATGCCACGTTGTTGAATTTTACTGGTGGATTTATAACAAATCAATGGAATTGCTTGCTCTTGAAGATTATGAAGAAATCATACTCGTGAATGAATTTATGTGAGTATTTGGAGGCTTGTAAGTAAACAAATGCTAGAAAGTATTGGTTGATGTAGAGAAAAGAACTTCCACTGACAAATAGCAAAGTAAAAAATCTCTCATCATCATATGTTAACTCTAGGCTTGCTCAACCGAGAATCACTTCATAGAATTCCCTGGTGGATATGGCATGTGATATATATGGTGCAGATTCAACTATTCTCATACATTACTTGGAAATGGTAAGTAGAAGTATTTATTTTAGTTGGTGAGATCAACCTTTAACTATATGCTACTTACCTGGTGGACGATGTTAAAAATATTGATGCCGAAATGGTATGTGCCATTCTGGTCCTTTTTTCTGTCATTAGGAATTGATTCCTTTATACGAGTTGATACTTCATTGATACAGTAAAATTGTCATGCACAATATAGTCTGTCAGTGTGCAAGACTGTAGAGTATGAGGGTCTCTGCATGCATATCCATATTTGCAGGGCAGACACATTCGGCTTCATTCTTGTCCTTTTAATGAGTTGACATTTTTCAGCAATAGATATGCTCAAGTTTGTATTAGAGTTATAACCTAATATTTGTGTCTAGTTTTACCGTGCACTGTATATCTTCTATTGAAAACAAAAAAAAAAAAAATTTAAAATAGCTTAAGTTCAGATGAAAATGGGAGTTAAATCTAAACACGGAATCATACATGAGCTCTTAAAATTTATAGTCTGTTGACTTCCAAAGTTTTTTCAAGACTGAAGTTTAACCTGGAGACGATGTATAATTGTTTTCTTTAATTTCCTCGACTAGAGGTTTCAACTCATGGTTTGACATTAACTCTCTTGTTTCTTCCCAACAGCTTTGCGCAGCCTTGAATGTTGACAAAAGAAGTGTGGATCGGGACCTTGATGTATATCGCAATCTCCTTTCCAAGCTGGTTCAGGCAAAAGAGCTTCTGAAAGAATATGTGGATAGGTAAACAAATCCTTCAGTAAAATCTCTGTTCTATACTTTTTCAATTTGAGCTACCATGCGGTATTGTTGTGCCTTGATAGCCATATTACTTGCTTTTTGGTGAATAAACCCTAGTATTTCTCTGCTATGAATTTGCTTTCAGGGAGAAGAAAAAAATAGTGGAGCGGGCAGAAGAAGCTCAGAAGGCTAGCGAGGCCGTCACAAAATGTTTGGGGGCGTACAGTATGCAAGGCTATAAATGATTTTGTACTGGTTCCTCCAATTGCTCATGACCCTCTGTGAAGGATCAGACCGCTAATTTGGTTTTAGTGGTTTTAAGGTAGAGTTGGGGTTTTCACAGTTGAGGCATCTTTTATCAGCTTGCATTTTTTGTGTATGTTCTGAATGGTGATATAGCTACATCCTCATGTCCACTTATATATTTATCCTCTAAAAATCATCCTTTTTTTTTTTTTTTTAAGAAAAAATACTCCAAATGTATTTGATTATTCATAATTATAATACTCAAAATGCATATAAATAGGTATTCTCGATGCTAAGCCAATTTTCTCAACTACTGTCTCTCTGCCAAGTTTTATATGTTCTGATTCTCTTGAGCTTCTCATTTACCCCCCGTATTTACTCCACTAGATGGTAAGTATATCCAGATTAATACCAGAAGATCTTGAAGAGTACCCTATCAAAACAAGCCTATGATACCCCCGAGTGCCAAAAGCAAAATGTCACAAACCATATAATAAGTTCAATAAGATGGCTACCAAACATCTTTCAGGTCTGCTCATATTTGTAATTTTAAAATGTGAGATTTGAAAGTTCAATTTAATGTTTGGTAAATGCGCGGTATGACCTTTAAAATTGTAATGTAACTTTTAAAATAGTGTATTTTTTAAATGAGAAAACTTTTAATTCGGACCACCTGTAAAATACCACTTTTATAGCCTTCAATTAAAATATGACACATCATATAAAAGTATCAATTACACTAAAACTACATTAGAGACTAAGAGCTTTTTTGGAGCTCCAGCAGGCACATTTTAAGATTTTTTAATTCTTTTTTCTTCTCCTTTCTCTCTCACTCTCTCCCTCTCCTTCAACGTTCTGCATATCCCCACCTTGAAACCCAATCGGCTTCCATCAACCAAAACTCCCCTAAAATCAACCAATCGTCTTCCATTAACCAAATTTTTTATGAATAATAGCACAAATAAAGAAAATTAAAGAAATTATATCATTATCCATCACAATTCTTTCTTCAAAATACTAATCCACAACTATCTATGCCGAGAAATCAAGAGAAATTAAGAGAAAATTCATGAAAAATCTTGCTGGATTCAGAGTCAGAGAACAAGTTGTTGAAGTTGTAGACCTTGAGGGAGAAAGAAACCCATATGGGAGCAGACCCTGCTCTTCGATTTCCCTTCCTTCAATTTCTTTGATTCCAATTTTTTCTCCATGAGAGAGAGAGAGAGAGAGTGGTAGGTAGAGAAAGAAATAATAAAAAATAAAAATAATAATAATATTTAAAGAAAATAGAGAATAAGATAGATAATCTGTTGGAGTATATATAGAAAAAGCAGTAGCTAAAATACAAATTTGCACTTTTTGACTAGCTATTTTAGATGGCATTGCTGGAGATGCTCTAAATGTTGTACAATTGCTGGCGACCCTAAGAGCATCTCCAAGAGTGTAGCTAAATGAGTGAAAATAGCAAAATTTAGCTAATATGAGCTACTTTTTCATTTCCAACAGATTAGGTAGAATACATGTTTCCTTATAGTGTGAATAGTTAATAGCACCATCTACCTATTTACTATTCACACTATAAGTAATTTTTTATTATTTCTCTCTTTCTCTCTTCCTTCACTCAAACCAAAGAATCAAAACTCACCAATTCTGTCTTTCTTCTCTTTCACCCAAACTGAAGAATTAAAAAATAATATTTAAATAAAGTAGAGAGTAAAATACAAAATTTGCTGGAGTTCGTAATGAAAAGCTAATAACTAAAATAAAAAAAGTGGTATTTTGAATAGCTAAACTAGATATCATTGCTAGAGATGCTCTAAAATATAAGTCACTATTTAGGATATCTTGCCTTACAGTTGAAAAATCTTACATTTTTGAAAATGTAATAGTAAAAAGAAAGTGAACTTCGGATTCATAAAATAGATACATTGAATCTTTTATTAATTGCACTCTAATCCTTTACACGTGATCCATTTATAAGGATTCTAAATGCCTAATCATGAGTAATGCTCAGTTTTTTTGTCCTTGTGTCCCTCTAAAAAAAATGTGATTTGTAAAATTACTATTAGATCAAAATTTAATAGTAATTTAAAAAAATCACATTATTTTTAGAAGAACGCAAGAGAGATACTAGAATGACATTTAACATTACTCACCTAATCACATATTATCGCCTTAAACATGGTATATAGCTCAAGGCTTTAAGCTCTCATGACTACATTTTCTTTTAGCTAGGTATTGTAAAAAATAAAATAAAAAAAGGCTATTGGAGTTTTTTTAATTGTCCATATTTAATTTCACTCTTTCAAGAAAAACTTGAAACTAAATCTCGACCGTTTTTTCAGCACTACCTAAGCCCAAATCCTTTCTTTTAAACACCTATTTATCAAGAAGTTCCGATAAAAATTTTTTCCCTGTACTAATGGCATAGCTTGATATAATAAATGGAGATAGTCTGCAGCACAAGAATGCAATTCTTCTTATTCCAAGGAAAAAGATTCGACCGTTTTTTCAAGCATCCCAAGACTCGGCTAGGCCTGCTGAGCACAACTTTCTGTTGTGTAACCAGCCATGCACGTTAACAATGAGCTTAAACTAATACAAAAATACACGCAGTAAAAGCCGGCCTTTTTTCTTATACCAAAGCTAGAGGCGATATATTGTACAACATATTTCGCCTATAAATTACACTCCACGGTTTCCTCAAATCACTACCCAAAGGAAAAAGAGTTCTTACTTACAAGGAAAAAGAGCAAGAGAGCATGGCCAAGTGTAACAACAAAACAGCCACTTTTCTACTGCTCTCTCTTCTTCTCATGATCTCCATCACAGAGTGTAGAACAGTACTCGGGAGTGAGTTCTATATATAATCATATATCTTGTTTTGTTTTTATGTTTTTTTTTTTCGTATATATATATATGCTATCTATATGTGTTGCAGTTGGGTTCGAAAATGGGGAAGCAGCTGAACATACTCCAGAATGCAAATCGGTCTATGCTGCAGAAGATGGCAATACTTGCACTACCATTATTCAAAAGTTCAGTCTCACCGCCGACTTCTTCAGCGCCGTCAATCCGAATCTCAATTGCGACAACATCTTTGTTGGTCAATGGCTTTGCATCAATGGGACAGTCAACTAAGTTGCCGGAAAGTTCTTTAAGCAATTAATATAGTTTCTCAATTCTAATAAAGATAATGAAATTTTATGTTTTGTCCCAATCACTGTTATTTGTATTGTTGCTTGTAATTTCATATTAGTAGTGTTCACCGCATAATTGTATTCTTCCTATTCAAAAGTTTTATATATTTGCTTCTTCCATCTTTTTATGCAGTGGAAACATTTTAGTTTGCCAAATTTTTTTTTAGTAACTTTGTTGTCTAACTAATGGTAACTTCAATTTCTAATTCATATAGTAACAACAAATCCCTTTTCTACTTTGAAAATAATCATTTGATTTCATTCATTAATCATGAAAATAGAGCAGATTGTTCTAACAAAACAATATCATAAATACATGTTGAAATGTCTTCCAACCAAATATCATCTATGATGTGTTTAACTGCAGCTATAGCTAAGCCATGAGCTGCAGAGTTAGCCTCTCAGGAAGAGTGAATGATTTGTCAACTAGACAGAGATGTAATAATCATTTAAGCATCTGTCACTTGAAGCGCATCTCCTTCCAAGATAATATCTTGCAGACCCAGCTCTATGCTAAATTTAATTGCCTGGAAAGCTGTCAAAGCCTCAACTGCAACTGATTCTAAACACATTAGTTTAGTTCGACTTCTAGCTGCAATTAACAACCCATTGTAATCCCTCACGATAAGCCCGATACCCAGTCTTCCATTGACTTCGTTCACAGCAGCATCCCAATTGACTTTATACTTGCCTTTAGGTGGGAGGTTCCACTTGGCCTAATGTTCTTTCCTCTCATCTGTGGCACGACTCGTGTCTTTACTATTTGCCCTTCTGAACTTTGCAATAGACTTAATAGCTCCCTGTAGCAAGGTATTTGTATGAATAAACTCCCTACCATGGACCACAAAGTTGCGACGGAACCAAATTTTTCTGGCTATCCTCACAAACAGCTCAAACTACTCTGTACCACACTTGCTTAACATCTCCTCCACTACATGAAGAAAATCATACCCTTTGAAGTTGCTTTTCTGAAAAATTTTTTGACTTGCACCCAATACATCCGTTGTGGATGGACAATTCCACAGAATATGTACTAAGCTTTAACTTTCCAACTCGCAAATAGGACAACTAGGACTCTTAACAACAACTCTACGCAAAGATTAACTCTGGTTGGGTGAATATTATGACACGCACGCTACAAAAACATTTTTACTACATTGGGAACAGACATTTTCCAAATTATCCGCCAAATTTCATTATTTGAGTGTCGGTTAGAACATTTCCCCCCTCAAAGAGTCTTACCTTCCTTTCTCCAAATGGTAAGCACCACGGATCGAAAATTTTCCTGTATGCACCCTGCCAGATTAAAACATCTTTTTGATTAGAGCAACTTACCGACAACTTGTTGATAACCTCTACCTCCTCTGGTGTGAATATTTTTTTTTACCATAGCCTAATTCCACCACTTCGTTTCTTGATCGATCAGCTCATAAACTGTTGCATTCGCCCCCCAAAAACTGAACAAGTGATTAAACAGTAAAAGTTGTTGGTGTAGGTAGCCAGGAAGTCCCCCCAAATCTTTACCTCAGATCCATTCTCGATTCTCCATATTAATCCATTTTGTAACAACAAATCCTTATTTCGTGTTTAATATCAATATTTTAGCAACAATCCAATAAATCCAAGTGTAAGATTTTGTTGTAAAAAAATAATTTTAGAATAGCAAGATTACCCCCCCCCCCCCAAAAAAAAAAAACCCCTTTTTCAATTGATTAACTCACTTTGATAAGAAACTTAATTTCTTAGATTTTTTTTTTTTGGATGAATAAAAAACTTATATAATAACAAACAAAACTCTTTACACTTATCCAGCTGAATCAAATTTCATAGTTTTATAAACTAAAACCTTCTTCTCACAAACAACCAACGGAAACTAATCTAAAATTTGAGAATCAATCCCCCAATTACAGCAAATAGGCTCATAAAGAAACTTTCTTAGAATTTACAAAATTGTATACATAAATTTCATCAGAAGGCATGAGGATGGAAGTCCCCAGGAAAGGGTCGACTGTTTTGTAGGGCCTACTTCAAATGCATTGACAAGTGACCTCCAGTGCCGTCAACTTCTCCCTGAGCTGAGGCACCACCAGATCCTTCAGATGCTGAAACTCTCCGTCCTTATTCTCGCACTCTGTACGGCGTTCATGTTGGATAACGACAACACGTTTGAGAATGACGTTTTCTTGTGTTAGCCGTTCAGCTTGTTCCTTCAACGACACGGTTTCCTCGCTGAGATCGGCGCCGACACGTGCGCTAACGGTTCTTTCAAAATCTTCCAGCACTTCCGTTGCGCAAACGATGGCATCATCGACGCTCTTTGAGGCCATAAGTTCGTTGATAAGAGAATGGCTCCATTCTAGGACGCCGTTCTTTGGGGCCGATTGAGCGTTTTCCTTGGCAAGCTCGCGTGGGTTTTTGATGGCGGTGGTAGAATTGTTGTGAGGGATAATTGGCGAATTGGAACATGAATAGCGAAGCCTCTTGCAATCGAGAGGAGAAGGAGAGAAGTCTTCGAAATTTCTCTTAATTCCGCACACCGCCATTACGGTGTTTCCAAGAGAGTTTTTTTTTTTTTTTTAAAAAAATTAATTTCCGAGAGAGTTTTAGCATTGGCATAGGGTTGGATTGCGATTTTAAAAAGTGCGATTTCAAAAATAGCGATTTTAAAACGTGCAATTTGAAAACGTGATTTTTGAAAACGCAATTAAGCGTTTGGCAAAATCGCAGATTTTCTGCGTTTTCAAATCGCAATTTTTTAAAATCGCAGTTTCCAAACAATTCAGTTTTTGCTATTTGATTTAAAATCGCACTTATTGTCTATGAAATTGCAATCCCAAACACACTCTTAGGGCCTGTTTGGGATTGTGATTTTAAAAAGTGCGATTTTAAAAATAGCGATTTTAAAAAGTGCGATTTGAAATCGTAATTTTTGAAAACGCAGTTAAGCGTTTGGTAAAATCACAATTTGGCATTTAAAATCACAATTTAACATTTAAAATTCTGCGTTTTCAAAAAAGCATCCCTTTAGCTGCGATTTGAAAACACAGATTTTCTGCGTTTTCAAATCGCAATTTTTTAAAAACGCAGTTCCCAAACAATCTAATTTTTTCAATTTGGTTTAAAATCGTACTTATTGTATATGAAATCACAATCCCAAACGCACCCTTAATTGGTTGAAGTTGGAAGAAGAAGAAAACATATGCTGGGTTTTTGGCTAACAAGGTAGTATCTATCAACTCTTGAATCATCTTCTATTAAAATAAATAAATAAAAATCAAGAACTAAATTGGCATTATCATATTAATCCTGTGAGATAGGAGTAAATAAGAATTTTAATATTTAGAATTATTCGAAAAGAAATTATGAAAAAAAAAATCCCTTGGCTTGGGCTACCACGCACAAATTTAAAAGGTTTCCTGGCTTTCGTCATTGTAAATTACTAACAACAAAATTCTAAAGGTACAGGTCCCATCTCCTTTGTATTCATTGGAAAAAAAAGCTTGGTTTAATACACTTTTGGCATGTGAGAATTTGGGGAGAGAGAGAGAGAGAGAGAGAGAGTAAACAGCGATGTAGCAAACGAAACTACTTAATTGATCAATGTGGTTGTTACATTGAGGCTCTCTCATCCCGACTGCAATAGAGATATCCAACAATTTTGTGAGTTTTATATGGGCTCTTTCACCATTGCTGCCCTGTACAGAAAATTGCTGAAGATCTCAACCGACTGAATGAAACTTACGCACAATCCTTGCTAACTAAAATAAGAAAGAACAAACACCAGTCCACACTTGATCGCTTCAAAGATTCAGGTTTATTAGGAATCCTGTAATTCCAAATTCACATAATTGTAGCCAGTCTATGGCTACAACTACATCAAGAGAGAGTGCAATTTGCAATGCCTTTTCACTTCATTGCGAAGACATAAAATAACTAAATAGAATCAGCACTTGTAAATTACTTTCACAATTCTTCTATGCTGATATCAAATAAAACATCCCCAGGCTCTCAAAAGATTACTACTAAGGATTTAACAGATAGATATTACTAGTCTAACGGCTGTTATGCTTCAATTGACCTCAAATTGTGACCAAGCCATCATATAGAAGAGCTGAAACTAAAAATGATATTGGAACTCCAGGACTGAGACAAATTACTGAATAGGGAAAGGGCATATTATTGACAGAAGCCAATGGATGAACGGTTGAATAATTTAACTGAGCTGTGAAATATCAACCTCATCAGGGATCTTAAATGTATCTGCAGCACCAAACTTCCTAAACTCTTCCCCCTCTTGTGTGGAGTCTTCTTCATTGCTATCTTCTTCCTCAGCATTGTTGTAATGGCTAGGTGTTGAAGGATCCTGGACACTTTTAGACCTACATTCATGGGTGGCAAGCATGTTCACTTGCCCATGGTGAGAGATTTCTACCACAACATGATTATCGTCAACTGGTAGGGGTTGTTTCCAAGGTTCCCCATCAATTCTCATGTAAGTATGATCAGATGCGCCTTTGTGAAACTCGAAGCGGATTCGGTGCGCCTGATGCCCAAAGAAAGATAAAAATAAGAAAAAAAAATATACCGTTCAGCGGGATTGAGTTATCCAAAACAATATATGTCAGATGGTACCTTGTGGAAGTCATTCTTCTATACAACCAAACCTTATAACTAATTGATACTTCTTTCTCTTTAATAAAAGGTCTTAGGTTTTTAACCCACAACAGCAGAGAGATATTCTCCCTAGGACCACAAAAAAAAAAGGGCAATTCTCCTCCCCATAGGTACTTTTTTTTCTCCCTGCAGCGCAAGCTCATGAGTTCAATCCCATATAGAGACGTAAGGTGTGTTTAAGTACCAATCATAAAAGGTAAATAAAAATGAATAAATAAAAAAGACTAACAAGTCAATAGTCGTTTTCCTCATTACTATGATGCAACATATATGGCAACTGATGTTCTTGGACTTTTACCTGGACCATCAAGTTAGTGATCCTCTTAACCATGAGGTCCTATCCCATATACTGCCAAGTGCTTATGAATTCATCCGAACTCATGCGATTTCTTGTGCATGTTGTGACTTTGACTTCTCCAGGAAACTACAAAATATTGAGGCTAATGAAAGTTATATTTCTTACCTGTGCAAGACGAGTCCCATGTCCCTTTGGAGCAAGCAAAACAAGCCCGTGCCAACCATCTCTAAATCCAACAATCTCAAGATGGCCATCATCTACATATGGCGGAGTCAAGTCCCTCTGTAAGTCATATTCCATCAGGATATTTTTATTAGATCTATGTAAGCAGAAACAACTAGCATGAAATTAATCAAGATCAAAACATATATGTTGGACTGGGGGGAAGAAAAAGGAAAAAGAAAAGTGTTTGGAGCAACATCACGCCGCATGATTTTGCTTGGTGTTCCCCAAGGATTTAGTCCACCAGAAAAGCTAGGCAAGTTCAAACATATAATAGACCTGATGCTGTATTTACCAAAAAAAAAGAGCAAGTATTAAAAGAAGCATAGTGAGGTGTAATTATTTTGGAATTTATTAGATTGAAACTTACATAGAGCAGCAGAGAAAACATAAAAAACAACAACTTGTTGTTTAGTTACCAACATTTATGAAATAGATCTATCCCATTATGATAGCAGAAGAATCATGTAATGATCAGAGCAGTGGTGATAGAAAAACAAGTATCATTCTTTCTATCTTCCAGCAACCAAGAAATTGAGAGATTATTTACAGGAGTGTTACTGTCAAAGGATGGTGGACTATAGATTAAACCTTTTACATGAAAAGAAAAGAAATGATAGGATCCTATAAACTAAAGTATTGAGGCACCTTAGATAAATAGATGCTTGTCAGGCATTAATACATGGGAATGACTAATAAGACACTTCTTCCATGTCATTGTGAGTGCAAACAGCACAGGATGGAAATTCCTGCTATATATGTTGTTTTCTAAATTGTACTACGGAGTAGATGGGATTTTTTGACCTGCAAAACAACTTCCACGTACAATATATTCTAAAAAGTAAAGAGTAGACAGACATGAAATTCATGTAATTTCCCATTGATCACAGTAGCTAAGATTGCATTCATCTCATATAAATAAAGAAAGTGTGGAAGAAAGCTCAATGTAGTAAAACGCATGACCTTTTTCCACAAATAATATACTGTCCAAATGGGATAAAGTTAACGTTCCTTTGAAAGTGAGTTTTTTTTTGTGTTGACAGCAACTCATGGATTTTTGTGGATTTTTGTTCTTCTTTTAGCATGTAAGAGGGACTTTCTTTGTATACAATAATGTGTACTAAGGTCGCACCTTTCTACGCTCATAAATGAAATGAATTATTTATATATATATATAAAAAGAGCTGTAAGTAGCAACTAGAGTAAGCAAACTAAACTGAATTTGGCGAACTGATACTTTACCTGTGAGGTATGTTGAGTTCTTGCCATTGACCCTGTTTCTTCATGATCTTTACTTTTGCAAGTTGTGCTATGGTCCTGTATTAAAAGAAAAACACTTAAATTTACTAAAACTGTTAAAAATAGCTAGCAAGACCTACTTAGGATTCAACCAAGAATATGGATAATAGGACAATGAAACACAGTCAACCAGATATGTCACATCATCTATTTTGAAATGACTGGCGGCGGTGCAAAAAAGGGATGAGGGAAGAAGACACCATTGAAGAACATGGAGATGATTCTAAGGACTATGGGTCCGTTTGTTAACTTCTTTTCTCTATCTCTCTTTTTTTTCTCCTCAAAATCAACTTCACTTTTAATATTAAATCAATCACTTTTAAACAACTTTTTATATCACATCATTTACTTTTTATTATTATTCAAATAAAAAATTCACTAAAAAACAAAACTTTTTCACTTTTCCATACAAAAAATTCACAACATTCTTCCAATTTTATATTACATCAATCACTTATTATTATTATTCCAAAACAAAAACAACCCTAAACACTTAACAAACACACCCTATAACACTGATAGATTGAATACCCTAAGGAGCCAATCAAAACACACCATTGTTGGGGTGATTTGTTGTCTTTCTGTTTTTTTTTTTAAGAAAATTTTTGATGACATGGCATGGTGTGACAAACCAGAGTTAATCAAACGCTGAGTAGACATGCTGACTGTGATATTGTGACACATGTCGGCTTTTAATTGGCTATTATGTGGCATGGCCATTAAAAAATTAACGGAACCATGGTAGAAGGATGTATTTGATAATAATTGGAACCTTAGGGAGTAAATTGATTAAATTTAAACCTTAGGGAACAATTTGATAAAAAGTGATACCTCAGAGACCTCTGAAACATTTTTCTCCAAAAATAATCATGAACTCATATCAATCTATTCTACAAGAAAATGAGGTAAACCAAGGTACCAAATAGTGGCTAATATAAGGAAATAACATGAAAAAGCATTGTGTTTGCTGGTTTAATGAGCCATATCTTTGTACTCACCCAGAAGGATGAAGAAGCGGAGCCATAAACCATCCTTGCGTACATACAAGCTTTGCATAAGTGCTCTGATGAAAATTGAGTAATAATAAAAGAGGAGGGAATAAGTAGCACCTATGTTTAAGAAATATAACTTTAATGCGAACACAGGCAGGACCCCGTTAATAACTAAATGATACCAAGTGCCTTAACAAACCAATCAAAACAAATGCACATTTTGCAGGATTTACATCAGACAAGGTTATGTCATATTCCAAATAATTAATTTACAACAAATCAAACAAAATAACACTGTATGGAAATATTGTAAGGAGGTTGAAGAATTCATCTTGCACAGAACAAAAGTCCAATCTGAGGGCCTGTTTGGTTGTTTCATGAAATTAGAATGGCTCTACTCATTTTATCTATAGTATCCAAGACAAACTTGTATATCATCTAGTCCATCAAAAGAAAAAATGTAGTGATCAACTTTTAGATAGAACAGGATCTGTTTTAAGAACTTATTAGATTTTTTTTTTTTTTTCAAATTTTTTAATTTCAATAATTCTCACTTTATAAGCCTCATTCACAGTAACAAATTTGCTCACAAAAGCATATACAGAACATAACAAACCAATTTAAATGTCAATGGGACAACCAGGCAAGCCCTCAGAAGAAAGGCGTAAGAACTATTTAAACACCGTTGTTATGCAATACAATCCCATCCAAGTTCCTCAAAGTGAAGGTAAGCAGATTTGGAGATAGAAATCACACATCCATCATCAAAGTCTTCTTGATTTAGCATAGAACTTAAATGCATTATCAACCATTAACATCTTAATAAAGAAAATTAATGCAAAGAAATGCTACTCATCAGAGAAGTACCAAGAAAGTTACATAAACACTGCCTAAACTTAAACAAGGAAATTATAAGGAAAATTCCTTTGAAATTACTTGACTTTGCAAATATGGACAGTGATACAATGTCCATATGTTTGATGTATGATTATACTCTATTGACCAAAAGTGGCAAGTAGATATTTGATCATGGAAAAGGTCAACATATCACTGTATTCTACAAATTCTTATAGTCTTGCAGCTGTTAAAAATGTACATTCCAGGCACATCCATGCCACAAGTGTCAGCATTTTTTTTAGAAAAATCAATGCACTGCTTCACGTCTGAATATTTTGGTTATCAATATCTTCCATCAAGCCATCTAATTACAAATATGTGTAATCTCAAACTTCAAACAAGTCTCAGTATATCAATATGGAAGAGCAACTGACATCCTACGCTCAAAACTTAAACAAAATTCTATAATAAAAGTCTTAGATTTTTTCATTTATTTTTTTCCCCTGAAAATCATAATGTATTATTACCAAACACACACAAAAAAGAAAAAAAGAAAAAAGATTTAACACAAAAAAGTTCTGCATGTCCATTTTAAGTATAGATATTGTAGATGTTCATGAATCAACATTAACGGTGCAGAAAGAATATCAATACCTGATTAATTAACTGGTTCTTAAATTTTTCAGGATGCAACTTTCGCTCGGAATGAAAAGCATATGAAACTTGAGCGTCCATTCCTATAGACAACAAATCACAACTTATTCTAAAACTTGATATACCGATGAAGAGTCTACAAGATGTAGTTAAAATATTTTAATCAGCTTCCTGTGTACCAGGGCTGCGCCTTTTTTGCGTTTTTAATATATTTTCTCTTACTCATCAAAAAAAAAAAAAAAAATTTAATCATAAAAATCAAGTGGGTAGTAAAGAAAGAAAGAAAGTTATTATTCTAAGTTCCTAATCTCTTTTATAGTAAAATATAATGATGAACAATAAGCAATTAATTGAAATTTCAAATTAAGGCTCACAATGGAATTCAATGTTTCTATTATTGGCTGTTATTTTAGAAAGATGCCATATGAATAACTACGCTCCTTTTGAATGTTAAAATTTATCTCCTCTACAACATCATATGTATTGGTTTAAGTCTTACACAGAAAGGATAAAAGGAAAAGGAAATTTTGAAATGCAAAGAATATTAGACATTGTAATACAATTTAAATGCATTCATAATTAGGAAAAATAAAAAATTTACACCCTAGCTATGTAACAGTTTTTGTCCAGGACTCCAAGGGACTACCCTTACCGATGCTAAAGTAGTTCCAAAATCCCCCACGAAATGTGTGGCAACCTGCCTGGGGAGACGACAGACATATGCATGTTAGAATTTAAAGAGCACAAGAATGCAGTATATATGAAAAGGAGACAACTTTCACAAAATGATAGTCAAGCAAAACAAAACATAATGTTATTTTTTATGGTTTATTGTTTCTTCTGTATGCCACTGCTCAAAATTCAAGTTGGGAATATTTATTCACAGTTAACACAGAAATGGAGATTGAGGTGTTCAATGGGGTTAGTTCAATAATGGTCAATTGGGTTCGAGGGTGATTTCATTGAAAATCTAAAATACTTGTGAAAGTAGAAATTACTTCATTCTACATACTAAAGAGGTAGGTACTGCTAACCCATGAAATTTATTTCATGCTAAATTATTGGCCGAGACAGATAAATAATAGTTGTAGCATAATGCCTAGGTATTTTTTGAGCCAAATCAGCTAATCTACCATATGAACTCAACAGATCACAAAACAAGCATTGCAAACTGTAATAGAGACTTAATCCACTCCAATGTTGCCACCCTATTTCTTTCCTTTTTCTTTTGGTTTCTTTTTCTTTTTCTTTTTTCTTAACTTTAATGTGATGAGCATCCCACATGAATGACATTTAGCCTACTTTTTGCATGTTTGCCATAGATTTGTACATCCCTAGAAAAAGAATCTTGTATTTGGCTCAATAGTTGTTTTACATAATAACTGGGATGAACCTGGTAGACAATGGGAGCCATTCACAAAATAGAAATGCATATATTCAAACATTATTATGAAGGATTTTAATAAGAAAAATTACTAAGAGAAAGAAAAAATCTAATCTAGGGTTTAGGGAAAGATGGTTATTTTTTTATTTCATATGCTTGCATGCAAGATATAGTTTCTAGATTTTGTAGCAGCACAGGGTTAGAGATATGTTTAAGTTATTTTAGGTGCAATATAGTGGCTAGATTATTACCACATTCATTTCGTCTCCCTCAGAGACACGATGAAATGCATGCAGAGAATGTGGTAGCTCAAGAGGTGCAATGGGATCACAGGAGCCTTCTTTTGGAGCCCTCATCCTCATGAGAATATGCCAGCTGGATCACAACAAACAAAATCAATAACTATACATTGGGTGGAAAAAAGGAAGAAAAACAGAGAGAAAAAATTAATGAATGCAATTGTTATTGTTATTGTTATTGAATGTGAACTAGGCTATCCCTATCCATTGTCCAGATGTAAGGCTAACTAGTAACTATTAACTGCACACAGAAGACACCAACACCACCCCCCTCCCCCCCAACCCAAAGAAAAAAAAAATGTGATCATGAATATTTAATCGTAATCTGAGATTCAGGAACTACGTTGGACAGACACACAATGCATGAACTAAAGAGCACAGCCGCAAAATGGCAGTTTAAGATTCAGACACTAGATTAAAAGGCATCTAGGAATTGATACTTTGATAAAGCATTTTCCAGCTGCAAAATGGCAGTTCAAGATTCAGGCACTAGATTCAAAGACATCTAGGAATTTATACTTTGATAGAGCATCTACCAGAGAGCAGAACTAAATTTTTTGAATAATAAATCACCAAGGAAATAATATAACATTATTAGATCTAAGTCATTGAAGCAGCGATATCATGAGTCTATATTAAATGCTTAAATAAGAGAGACCATGCTAACTGCATAACTTGTCTATTTTCATTTCCTTGGCTTTCATTACTTGATCCAAAAATGATTTCACAGAACGACGATCTGTCCCTGGATTCTTCTTTCCCTGTAAAAGCAAACGGGACATTACACATTTGACATACCCAATTCAAATTGTCAATGCTCTTACTGCTTACACATCAAATTAGAGAAACTTCTTGGAATACACACAAAAAACAGACATTGTGATAAAACGTGAGGCTTTAGAAGGTAATAAGCAAGCTTCAGAAGTGGATGATGCCTAAACTATAGATGATAACATATCTTCGAGCTCAGAGGTTGTTGCATTAGCAAAGGTAAGAAAATGTTCCAGATGCTACTGCAACATACATGCTGACATGATGTCTTTAAGATGCTTGACTAATGACTGTGCTAAACCATAACAGTAGCATAGAAAGAATACAAGACAAAGAACAAGCATTCATATTAGATATGTTTGCATGCAAACACAAACAGCTAGTTTAAAACTACAGCATTTGAGCTTGGAAAATCAAGACAGCTCATCCAGTCATTATAACATTTTACAGATACTCTGATTCTCTGAAGTCATAAACCCTACTGCGACAGGTTGTTTCCTACCCATCCAAATGCAAATGGAAGATTATTTCCTGTTCCCAAGGGAACTGTAGCTATTGGTGGTGGATGGGATAGTTTTAAATCACAAACAACTCCAAGAAGCCAGCCAGCTGTTCCGTCACCACCTGCAACCTGAAAGGCCAACTATATGTCAGGAACGTCAAATGGCGACAGCATACAAGGTCACTGCAATAATAAAATTAAAAATTAAAAATCTTATATATAGGAACCATACACCAAAAAGTATCAACCATTACTCAACTCACAATTAATCTCAACCTCTTCTCAATCTTAACAGCAAATTCATCTCCATTTAGCTTGAGTTTTTCTAGATTTACATAGATTCTGCGCAGAACCTTATCAGGAGCCTCTTTACCCAGATCATAGACCTGAAAATGAATCACTGTAAAGTCAGCCCCCAGGACACAATAAATGATTAATTAGAAGAAAGCTACCACACTTCACATGAGACTAAAGGCACCTGATCTTTATTTAGAAGACTATGAAATGTGACAAGAAGATCCCCGCCCAGCTGACCACCACTCTTGGAATTGACGAACACTATCACTGGACAAATGGGCTCATGATGAACATTCACAACCTCCGATTCAGGTACAAGTATGTAAGTGGGGATTTGGAAATCCTTCAAGAACCCAGACTCGGAATTAGAATCTGCCATTATTTCCTCTATCTGCAGTAGCACATCATTGTAGTTTATCAAGCTTAGGGACCAATAAATAATCAAAACACACACTCTCTATAAAAAAAACATGAGAAAAATCATCCATACCACCAAATTATTTCACAGGAAAGAAAAAAAATCTTTATTTCGTTAGAAAAATGCAAAACTGACTCAAATATAATTCCAAGATCCACAGGAGTCAGATGAACAGACGAAAAAAAAAATTGATAGTCTTACCAAAATTTCATTATGAAATAACAAAGTAGACTCATCACTCCTCTCGAATACGAAAAAGGGAAAAATGAATAAACGAACAAACAAGGAAAACAAATTAGTTAACTACAAACGTGTATTAGTAATAGTTCATATAATTGAAACCCACAAGACCGTTTGATGGTCCTCTGGTAATTTTTTTTTTTTCTTTCGATAAGCAAAAAGAAATTTTCGTAATAAAAGAATAAACGTTTACCAAATCCGCCACACAAGCCAAAGAGGATCTGAGACTATTTTCATCTTTTTGAAGAATATTTTGCAAAATTGAATGAAAATTTGAGCATATAGATGAATATTCTTAAAGCACATGATAGTTTTAGACCTACAGAGTGTGAATATTCGACATCAAAATATATTCGCAGTCTAAACGAGCAGCTTTAAACGACACTCATTCAGTAAATTTGACAAACACGATATGTTTAAACTGAACCGTGTATGAAAGCAAAAAAGAACTGGTTGGAGTCAAAACTAACGTATCAGAGCGAGGAAAATTCCTCGCTTAGCTTTTCATTTTCCTAGCAACCAAACAAAGAAGGTCCACACAATTGAGAATTTAATACAGCATTGCTAATATTGTGAATTCTTTGAAACCCTGACATGAAATTCACGATCCGTTTCTAGCGAAAGAACAGTCAAAATTACCTGGAAAACGAATTCTCGGGAAAATGTCACTGAGAGATCAGAATCTGATTTCAAATTCAGCTTGGTACAAAGAATTGAGATCGAGAAAACGTGTTTTTCGATAGAAAGGAACTATTCAGGAGGAGGATACAGAGGGACGCGTTGACTGCTTCAGAGATTTATAGCTACGTGATTTTTGCGCCAAATTAATACTCATAAATTAATTATTTAAAAAACAAAAAAAGACGAAAAAAGAAAGAAAGAAAAGAAATCAATGTGCATGTGAAAGCTTTTATTATTTTTACGGCGACAGTATACGGAATCCGATCCTATTAATTTTCGATACGTGCAGTGGTCCTCCAATAGTATCAATTTTCCCGTCGATTAGAAAAAAAAAAAAAAAAAACAAAAAAAAAAAATTATCCCGTCACGAATCTGAACATTACCTAAAGAAATTATTGCTGCTGATCCACCTGAACGTGACAAAAAACTAAAAAACAAAAAATCTGAACGTGACAGTTGTGGAAATTGCTTGGTATCTTCACTGAAATGTGTGTTTGTGATTTTGTGGGAGTGGGACCTTCACTCGATGATGAAAGAGATTCAGAGTGACATGTTGGATTTCCACCTCGGTATGTACGGTGGGGCCCGCCGGCATGTGAAACATGATGGGTTTGGTGAAATATTTGACGGGCAGGTTAGGTTGGCATTGAATGTTTGAATTTTAAATAGTAATAATAAATGATTAATATAATATGAAATAAAATGTTGTAAATTTTTTTATAATAAAATAATTGAGTTTTAGTTTTTAATAAAATTTTTATTTAAATAGTAGTAAAAAATTGATGTAATATAAAAGAAAAAAAAAAATTTATTAAAAATTATTGATAAAATATTAAAATAAAGTTGATTTTTGAAAAAAAAAAAAAAAAAAAAAAAGAGGAAAAAGGACAAAGCCTTTGCCAAACAAAGCCATTATGGCATTCACCAAGCAGGAGCGAAAGGTTAGTTTTGGAATCAAAACTTATTGTGATGTTCCTTTTTCATAGAAATGGTCGGGTTTTTTTTAAAAAAAAAAAAAAATTATCAAAACACTATTTGATTTTTTTTTTTCCACCATTTGAGTTTTAAAAAGCAAAAAAATTGGAAAATGAGGGTTGAGAGGATCACATTTGGTGACAAAGACTGTGGCCTTATCCTCGTTTTTCAGTTCTTGAAGTGCTCAAGGCGATGTTTGTTCTTGGGCATTAAGCAATCGTAGAACTCAAGGGCGTTGCAGAGGAAGAGGTTCTCGAGAGACTTGAGGACAAAGAAGGAGAGCTTGAAAAATGCCAAAAAGGGGATCCTCCGCTATCCACCCTCTATAGGGCGCAAGGAGGTGGTCGTAGGGACTCCTAAAACCCACCTTCTGCCTCGCAGAAGTGGTTGCAAAGGTGGGGGTTCTCATGAGCCACTCCATCATAGAAGATGATGGATTGTAAGGAACTTCCATTTGTGGGGTGTAGGTTCTTCACGAGCCACCTTTGCAAGGGTGGGGTGGGTCAACGCTGAAGGATAAATTTTTTTTTTTTAAAATTGGGTTAGAAGAACTTTTTTTAATCTAACCTACATAAGTGTTATGTGTCTTTTTACATGTGAGAATTACATATATTTTTAAGAAAACTTGTTTCCAACATTGTTCTTGCAATTAAAAAAAAAACACATGTATTTCTCTCATGTAAAGGGACACATGAGATTTTTATAAATTAGGTTGAAGAAAATTTCTCCAACCCAATTTAAATGAAATCTTTGTCCATTAGGAAATCCTATCACCACCCGGAGAGAGGATTTATCGCATAGGGATTTGACCAATTTATGCAACAATATCGCCCCAAACACTTTTGTAATTAAAGAAGTATTCCACCATTGAGCATCCCTATCAATAATGTTAGCCACTATAGCTTCTTTAGTAAGTCCCCTACTTGGTGATGTAGGACATAATTTATCTATATTTTTGGTAAATTTTAAAAATAAATAAATAAATAATATATTGAGAAAGTGTCATTCAAAAAAATCTTTAAAGATTGTGATCCATATGAGCCATACAAGCTAACTCATTTGTGATCCATTTGTCATTAAAGATTTTTATTTGTTCTCCAGACCCAATCCTTCAAATTAGTCCATCCTTCAACAAATCCATAGTGGACCAGATGCTTCCCCACACATAAGGGGGTCTAATACCCAATTTCGCATCAATTATACCACCATAAGGAAAATATTTTACCTTTAAAATTTTTGCACATGGTGACTCAATATTCTGAAGCATTTTCCAGAACTGCTTTGCCAGCAACACCTTATTGAAATTTTCTAGATCACGAAACCCCAAGCCCTCACTCCATTTTGAAGTACCCATTTTTGTTCAATTCACCCAATAAATTTTTGCTTCATTGTTCATATGTCCCTTCAAAAACTTTTTCATAATGGAATTAATTTTGTTGCATAAAGCTTTTGGGAGCTTATTGTATACATAGAAATGGCTTGAACTACAACTTTTAACAAAATCTCATTCTCAGCTTGAGATAAATAATTTTACCTTCTAATTGCTCATGCAACTCCAAAATTTGTCTTTAATAGTCTTGAAAGTACGCATCCGGAATCTTTTTACCATCGTTGGTAGCCCCAAATATTTGTTATAGCATTTGGTAGGTTGAACTCCAGATATAGCATTGATTCTATAACGGTTGGCATCACTAGTATTTTTACTAAAGAAGATGGGTGTTTTCTTCTTATTCAACTTTTGTCTCAACACATGCTTGTAGGTATCGAGTACTTCTTGAAGGTGTCCCCACTCAGTACTATTCGCCTTGCAAAATAGGAAATTGTCATCTGCAAAAAATAAATAATTTAATTTCATCTTCTCATGATCAATTGGAACCCCCCATAAGTGCCCCATCTCTCTCCGCCTTTTGCAACAAGGCACTTAGCGCCTCAGCACAAATAATAAATAAATGACAGAAATTAGCTACAAACTACAAACCAGTTTGTAGCTAATTTCTGTCCATAAATAAATAGTGGGAATATATGTGTCTCTTAGCATGTGAAAACACATATTTTTTTAATAGCAAGTGCTTCTCACATGCTTTTTTAATAGCATTAATAAGAAACATGTGTTTCTCACATGCTAAGTGACACATGTCATTTTATTAGACTGGTTTGTAGTTAATTGCTACAAACTACAAACCAATTTGTAGCTAATTTCTGTCCATAAATAAATAGTGGAGATCCTTACCTTAATCCTCTCGTAGGTATAATTTTTCCTTGAGGCTCACCATTTATCAAAATGGAGTAGGATACTGAATTAATGCATTTCACCCCAAGCTTATCCAACACGTATCAAAACCTAGCTTCCTCATCACCACCCCCAAAAAACTCTATTTTACCCAATCACACGCCTTATGCATGTCCAACTTTAAAGCCATGTAACTGATTTTTCCTTTCAGATGAGTATTCATCGTGTGGAGAGTCTCATATGCTGCTAAAATTTTATCAGTAATTAGCCGCCCATAAATAAACGCACTTTGATTTTGTGAAATAATATTTGGGAGCATTTTTTTTTAGCCGATTCGCTAGGACCTTTGACAACAATTTATACACCATGTTGCACATGATGATGGGTCTAAAATCCATATCCTGGATGTTTGATTTTTGGAATAAGAACAATATATGTGTCGTTAATCGTGTCAATCTCAATCGCCCTCCCCAAATTCAAACAACTCAACACCGCGGCACATACCTCGTCTCCAACAGTAGACCAATATTTTTGGTAAAAGTATGTTGAAAAGCCATTTGGGGATTTTAGCGGAGCCATCTGTAATAATGCAAACCTCAACTATCCGCAGTAAACTCTTTTATCAATTGTTTGTTCATATCCTGGGAGACCCACCCCTCCAACGCTTCGACGCACTCATCAACTCGTGAGGGGTTGAAAGTGGAGAATGGTAGAAATCAATGAAAGCTTTATTAATATCTTCAAAAGTTGTAAGAAGGCGTCCCCCATCATCTGAAGAGGCATCATTTACCTCAAACTAGCTTCAAATTTAAACATAAACTTTTTGCTGTGGTAATCCCACACCCACTCTCAAAATTAATGAGCAATGGACAATGTTCAGAACTTTTAAGTGCCAACACCACAACATCTACAATTCCGAAATTCTCGCACCAAAGCTTGTTTGCTAGTACTTTGAGTTGTTTGCTAATATATTTGTTTTGAAAATAAAAAACAAAAGATATAAGTCATTTTAAGAAACATGGCAACTTCGTTAAAATAGAGTTTAATTTTATTTTTTGGATGGATATCTTAGTAAATTTTGATTGGTTGTAAGTTGTGAATTTCAAGGAGTCGGAAAACTTGGTACAATGAATTTTGTGGGTCAACAATTTGTAGATGCATTCGTGAAAGTAAAGTCCAATTCAAAATATCCTCCACAAAATTCCAAGTAACATAAAATATAGTTCCATGACACAGTAGAATTTGAGCTCACCATGCTCGTTCCTTCTTTACTTTATTGACTTAGAGCACACAAAAACAGAATTATAAGGTAAGCAAAAATCCTAAAGTTGACTACGGTGTTTTTTGGATAATTAAAATAAATCTATTTTTTGCGGTTCACTGTAATTCTATTGACACCTTTTAGAGTTTTTATTTTGTTATTGTGCTAATCAACTAATTCGATCAATTTCTTACCCGAAATCATTACTAAAAATCAATTCCATAAAAAATAATTACATATCCCAAGTCCCAAGAGATAAGATTGAAGAGAAAAAGATAATGATAATACATATATAATGGGAAAAGATGGGGTCAACGATTGAATTATAATTATTATTATTTTTATTATTATTTGTTAAAGTAATGTTATTTAGTATATTATTATAAGTTCGTCATAAAATTTGATGATATAGTAGTAAAAATTAGCCTTTAAATCAGTACTTGTAAAAAAAAAAGTAATGTAATATATTATATTTTTATCCTACAATTATCTTAAAATACTAACATGACAATGCAAACTAATACATGTATATATATTTTTTAATAATGACTAATTTAAAGATTGGTTGAGACGGTTAGACAAGTATTGTGGGATTGATAGAAATGTGGTATGTATCTAGGGTTGGTAATTTTTGACACGACCTACAAATCCGACATAAAATTAGAGTGTTAGAGTTTAGTATAAACAGATCCGCTTATGAAATTATATATATTTTTATATAATAGATCCAAGTTGAAACGAGTCGTGTTCGGGTTGAAATAGGTCATGTGTAATTGGGTCAAACGGGTTAAACATGTTGCTTTTAGGTCTAAATAGGTCAAACGGGCCGATCAAACCGTTTATTAAACGGATCAAGCAGGTCATATCCGAATTGGAGGGTTTGACCTGTTCAATTAAATTGGTCGATTTTAGGTTGATCCTTAAAGGGTTGGCGGGTCAAGCCAGTTAATCCGAATTTGACCTACCAACCCGAATTGTTTGTTCTTGCTCTCATTAACTTGATGTTTACAATACAAAGGTCCATATATATAGGGTAGTGAGTAAATACAAGTAAGGTAATAAAATTCCATAAGGATTGGATTACAATTTCCATAAAGATTTGATTACAATCAACCCTTAAATAGAAAATATTTCAATATTGATATAATATGGAAATACATGCATAAAAAATATATTATATATTATATTTTTCATATATTATAACATACGGAGACATTATTCAAACTTAGAACCTCTGTTTTGATACACGTTTAATTACCACTTATTCTAAAAACTTAAACTAATAGCTAAATGCAAATTTAATCCTTTCTTCACTACTCTAACTATTGATGGTATGTGAAAAAGGTCAAGCTCATCCTTATACCGGTGATTGCCATTATCGCTAGATTGCCCACCATGATGTTGGGAAAATTATCGATTTTTTAGAACTCGGGAATAGCGATAGAAACAGAAAATAGAAAAATAATTGATCACAAGATACAAAAAATTAAGTGATTCACTCTCAGGCACTATGTCCACTGTGTTGCGGCAAAGTTTTACTATTTTCAGGAAACAGTATAAAGGGAGGCATCGCACGCGCATTACAAAAAACCTTACTACACAAGCGGCTATTTAAAGACCCTCAACTAGGTCGAAAAAACATAAACGGGCGGGCTAAAAAAAATTTCCCGGGGGCGTTGCCCCCGAACTCCCTTTGAGGATTGGCCATAAGCACTAAGGCTAAGGCTTATCAACTCAAGCCTCACTCCATGGACCAACCTTCAGAATCTCATTTAAACTATAGTTCTTCTTTTGTCATACCAGGTCAGACACAAAATCAAACTCCATATAGCGTAACACATGACTCCCTCTCATCCACGAAATCCATATGAAGAGTGAGGACCCTTCTGATTCCTTGGACTTCACATCCTCTGGAAATGTGCTGGGTTGGATAGAGGGGTTGAAAACGCCTCTGATGGCTGAAGCTCTTCAAATTTTGTGAAAAGCAATAAGGACTCTAATAGTGAGGACAATTGGGATCGCAACCTTCACTGGAAATGTGCCATAAGGAAGTTCAGTAGTCAAAAGCTCACTGAGTCTACTAACAGACTTCACCTTGTGACTAAGATGTCAAGATCAGTAGAGGCAGGAGCTCATCTGGTTTCAAAGGGAAATCTAGTGTCAACTACAAAATAGGTCAAATTGTTTTTGTATTCGCTCTCATGCTTAGATTCACTAGTGCATGGCCCCTTTCTTCTTACTTCTTTTATCTCCTGTGGAAATTTAGACGTGGTTGATACCAGATGTTACGTGCCTAATTTCTCAAGTACGTAACAGATGAAGTGAAAGATAATAGATAATGGATAGGGTACTTGGAGGCACCCTGATCCTCCTAACAACTACAATAGTTGAGAAAAATAAGCTTCTAATAGTTTTTATTCCTCAACTCAATTGGGTTATGTAGCCTTACAGTGCAATGTGAAGAGGATGGAATACTACACTCGTAGTAGAGATGTAAGCTACGACTAAGCTTAATTAACAATGACTAATGAAGATAAATGATAATTAAAACAAGACATTGGATGAGGGTAATTCAAATAATTTTGATTGTAATTGACATGACAGTACCATGTCGACGGCTGCATCAATCATTTCATAAGAAAATTATAAATAAAACATTCTATTGCTTGTAATCATGTAAGCACGACTGAGCAACAGGTTTTGGAGTTTTGGCATCTTCTTTCCCACCATTGGCATTGGTTCAATTCATATTTATGGAAGCACCGAGAATAAAAACCTTTCGAAATTATCGGTGATATGTACGCATGACTTTATGCTTTACCACCATACGATGTGTCAAGGCCCACATGAAAAGTCTTTGTTGTTGAAAAATCTCTCTATTTTTGAGCCACCAATAGTTTGGGAAAGACAAACATTATCCTATACACTTTTGTTATACCAATTGATGTGATGTATTTTAAGTTATTTATGTATTTATATTTTTAGAGAAATTTTACTAAGGCCTTATAAATTTTTTTGTGTTTTGAAATATCTTTCTAATTTTTAATTTTTTTCACTTAAACTTTCATATTTTTAAAATATCTCATTTAGCCTCATCGGTTAGAATTTTTTATTAAATCCTAATAGAGTGGTGCAAAAATGACCAAAATACTCTTTATTTTATATATATATATATATTTTTTTAAAAAAAATATATGAGTATTTTAAATTTTTTAACAAAGTTTGATGATGAAAATAGACGGATAGAGAGTTAAATGATACAAATTGAAAGTATGAGGGGTCAAAGTGAGAAAAATCAAATATCATATGGTATTTCAATACACGTAAAAGTTTGAGAAGCATTAATGAAGTTCTTCCTATATTTTTTAAATTATTAATATTATAAGTCAATTAAAACACGATAAATCAATAAATTTTTTAAATTATTAATATAATAAGTCAATTAAAATCTAGTGTCATGTCAATTACAATCAAAATTATCAAAATTATTCCTCAACTCAAGATAAATGATAATTAAAATGATAAAATCCCAACCAGAGGACTCAGGGGGTAAGACCCCAAAGTTGTTAAATTAAGAATAACACAAGTCTTGGTAGGGAGTAAGGCCGCGCGGCCCCTTTAGCAGTAAGCATAGGAGTAAGTCCTCTATCAGCCGCGAGGAGAAGGCCCCATTGAAAAGCTGTTAGGAGTAAGGCCCTATATATATATATCGCAAGAGAGTAAAATAAGAAAAAGAAATGGCATGGCATGAGATTCACTAATGCTTGTGATTGTTTTGTTATTACTTTAGATGTATTTGTATGTATAGGTTTCGCGCTCATAAGACGTGAAACATATACAGATATTTACACCTTAGGTTATACGTAGTAAAGACACAGCCAAGCCAAGGAAAAGATAATGGGATTATTATTTATGCATTGTTAAATTATTCTACTATGCTTATTTTACCAACTATGATTCCATCTAGAATATACTTTTTATAAAACCTCATATAGACGTTATTATAATCACATGTAAGAACTATTTTTCAAAAAGCAAGGTCATAATGAGAACAATAGTTTTTGTAATTATTGAGATGGTGGACTGACTTATCCGCCTGTACAATTTTGGAAAACTCAAAATCACATAGATCGGAATAAAGTTAAAAATAGAGGTAGATCGATATCAACATGGGAGTCTTCATATGGCATATTTTCTTCTTCAAATATGTCTGCGATGCTGATCTCTTTGAATAGAATCGCACACATATATATATATATATATTAAAAAAATGGAAACCGACGGCGACAAACCGACAGCAAAGTCTGCGATGCTCTGTTCTTATAACCAAGTCTAAGTCTAACCCTCTCTCTGTGTCTTCCTCTGTCTTCCTCTCTCTCTCTCTCTCTCTCTCTCTCTCTCAGCGATGGCTGAATCCTACAGAGTCACGGTCATAGAGGAAAGCCAGGTTGCTCCACCACCCAACTCAGTTCCGACCACATCTCTTCCTCTCACTTTCTTAGACATACCATGGTTTCTCTGCCGTCCCATGCAACGCCTTTTCTTCTATGAACTTCCTCAATCCACCAACTATTTCACACAATCCATCCTTCCCACTCTCAAACACTCTCTCTCCCTCACTCTCCAACACTTCTTTCCCTTCGCCGCCAATCTGGTATGCCCTTCCAAAACCCACAAACCCCATATCCTCTACACAGCGGGAAACTCCGTCCCTTTCACCGTCGCTGAGGCTGCCGGCGATTTCAACCATCTCATAGCCAATTATCCACGGGATGTAACAGAATTACATCACTTTGTTGCACACTTGCCACCACATGTCTCATCCGATAACCTTTCGCGTGTAATCCCAATTATGGCCATCCAAGTCACAGTCTTTCCAAATAAGGGAATTTGTATTGGCGTCACCTTCTGTCATGCGGCGGCTGATGGAAGGGCATTTCACCATTTCATGAAGTCGTGGGCCTCCGTATGCAGGACAGGAGGAGACTTGTCTTGCCTTGACAGGTCACCACCATTCCATGACAGGGCTGTGATCAAAGACACCAATGGGCTTGAGCAGAATTTCTTGGAGGACTGGTGGAATTGGGGCTCAGCGTGGAAGGATGAAACAGATCTCATCAATGATTTTGATGACAAGGTTCGGACCACATTTGTTCTGGGCCGAGCCCATATTGAGAGACTTAAGCAGTGGGTCAGACGTCAATGCATGAACAAAGAAGACTTGGAGCCCTTACACATATCAACGTTTGTGGTAACATGTGCACTCATTTGGGCTTGTTTGATCAAATCCCAACACTTGTCGGATGATGGTAAGCTCTGCTACTTCGTTTTTGTTGCAGATTGCCGAAACCGGCTTAATTTTCCAATACCTTCTACATATTTTGGAAATTGCCTAGAAATATGTTTTGCCGTACCACTTGAGAGGTGTGAGCTAGTGGGAGAAACTGGGATTTTCCAAGCTGCGAAAGCTATTGGAAACAGAGTTCAGCAATCGGAGACTGAAGTTTTAAGAGGGGCAGTGACATGGCTGTTGGATTGGAAGGAAAAGTCAGACCTGGGGAATCTTGTTTCAGTTGCAGGGTCACCAAGATTGGGTGTTTATGAGACAGATTTTGGTTGGGGGAGGCCAAAAAAGAGTGAAGTGGTTCACATTGATGTTACGGGGGCTATTTCTCTTGCTGAGTGTAGAGATGAGGATGGTGCAATTGAGGTTGGTTTGGCACTTAGCAGGAAAAATATTGGTGATTTCACTGCCATCTGGGAACAAAGCTTGAATCTATTTTGAATCTCCAATAGCTGAATAAGATTATATCCATTCTTCAACTAGCATCATATTATTTTATCCTCTGTTTTTTTTTTCTATTTATGTAAGGTGATGTAACGTTGGAAATGATTAATGAAAGTATTTCCCAGTTTTATTATAATTATCTATTTGGTGTGACTCCATAGCTGATGTACGTGAGGGTTGTCTCTGATTTCCTGTTGTTGATGGTTTCGGGATGATCACACCATAACAAGTGTGGTCATTTATACACTAGAATATTTCATGGAAGGTGATAACTTCCATAGAGGTTATAAAAGAGAAACAATGCAACTCTTCACAAAGAGTTGCATTGCATTCTATAAATAGAATGATGGTCAGAGTGGTTATTATTCAGTTTTCTGTTTTTTTCTTCTTTGTCATTTTCTCTTTGTCATTTACCCTAAAGGGATTTACTTCCAACGATTAATACTCTATATGTAATAATTTACAGTGGTATTAAAGCCTTGTTATAGAAGAAGACAAAGAAAAAAAATCATCTAGTTAGAAAAAATTTTAGATGCAATTTACAAGACAATAAACAGACAAGTTCTAAGTTTGGCTTCTACTGTTGCACTTTACAATCTCCATCAATCTATTGCAAAACCTAATGAATATCCATTAACAGTGACCGTGGGGGTGTAAAATACATTAGGAACATCTAAACATTGAAAATGAGATTTGAAATTGAAGAGGGATATTCGAAAAATTTTATGAGTTCAACAATTTCTCATGAACAAAATTTTTTTTACATCTGATTCTTCATTGAGATCTAAGGAAATTTCTCATGAACAAAATTTTTTTTACATCTGATTCTTCATTGAGATCTAAGGAAATTCTCATTCTCCTGGATTTGAAAGTGTTGGGAAGACATCTCCAACAAAAAAGTACATTTTTTGGGTCCATTAGATAAAGGGGTAAAATCTAGGGTTGCAAAATCTAAATTTTTGGTGAATTTTTCGGGTTCAGACTATCCCAAGGTTGAAAAAGACCAAACTACTCAAAATTACGTCATTTTGAGCAGTGAAGATTTTGAAACTGGTGCCTCCAGCATACCTAGAAACAACTCCGTTCCACTTAAGTTTCACGCGTTCCAAAGGTGCCTTTTGGTTCCTCTAAAAACGACATCATTCTAGTTCAACTGAACGACACCGTTTCGCGCATAGAAAAAGCACCATCTTCATCCTCAGATATTTTCCCCATCCCAACCTTCATTGTTAACGTCCATCTTCTCCACCTCACCCATTGTCTCCCCAATGAGCTGTCCCACGTCCCTTATCATGCAGCCCAATGGAAGGTCATGGATCTGAATCCAAAAGGATTCGAAATTGAGGTTCATCTCCGAGGATTGTTTTATGATTATAATGTTATGAGATAATGCTTTTATTCTGGTATATTCTTTTATGTTCTCTAGTCGATATCTCTATTTATGTAAGAGACAAGTTTTCCGCTGTAGATGCTTTCATTTTTTTAAAAGTATATGATCCTTGAGTTTTAACCTAGGAGGATTAAGGTTGAGAGGCGAACCACTAAGTTATTTACCAGTTAAATAATTTTGTTAGGCATTACAGGGCATGTACTATAGTAAGAGTTTGACTCCCAAAATGAGAATCCTTGATACTATTAATATTAGTCGCATTGGTTCTACGACTCTTCGGCAACGGCTTTGAAGAGCTAGATCTTGAAACCCATGCAAGAGATAAAAATGTGAGCTTTTTTTCTCGTGTTTTTTGCACCTCATAGGGAGAGGAGATTGATAGATTGAGAGAGAGAGAGGAGGGGGGGGGGGGAGAGGGCGTGTTATGGCATGATGACCTTAGAAAAAAAAAGGGTGATTCAGGGTGAAGATGGAGTAGTTATGAAAGGCACAAAGACAGGCGAGAGAGTAGGGAAAGAAGAAGGTTATAGATAGAAATGAGTAAATTCATCGAAACAAAAGTAAATTGTGAGTTATGCAAAACGGCAAGCTGAATTGTTTGAGGCCTTTTTTGTCGATATTAGCTAACTTTTTAGAGAACGGTGGGTTTTACATAATTTATTGGAGATGCTCTTTTATGCATGAATGGTGGTGGTTTAGTGGCCTCATTAGTGGCTTAAAGAAAGTTTTTAAAGTGCTTGGGTATGTATTATAGTGAGAGTTCAACTCCCGAAATAAGAATTCTTAATCCTATTAATATTAGTTGCATTGGTTCTACTGATACTCTGATGGAGCTAGATCAAGTTATAATTCAATCAAATTTGAAAAAGCGCTTACAATTCTAATGTCTACGCTACTCTTATGCGACTTCTAGCATATAAGTGTTTTTATGGTCACGTTAGATTAAAATACCCATAAGTAATGGCCTCTACACCCCCAACATTCTCAATTCCACTTTCCTCGTAGAATTTTTTACTGAAATAAGCATTATGGCTCCGGGGTCACTTGAGGACTAGTATTTTTTCGGTGATGTTTTCCCTTGTTTTGCAAGAGACTATCGTCTAATCAGGTGGTGTGAAAATCTGCTTCATCAGCTGACGCCGTATGTGGAAACAATGTCCTCATTTCCCCCCTCCCAAAATAATCATTAGGATCATTATTACTTCCATACACTTCTATGAAACTAGGTACTTAAAAAAGATGGACACAAACGTCTGTTGGTTTCATACATTTTGTTAATTGTTATGTTACATTTTCTTTTTCTACGCTAATTGTTATGTTATACAATTTTCTTTTCGTAGTTACAATTACAAATTTTGATTTTCACAATATTGTCTTTGGCGTTGGAAAACTCAAAATAATAAAAGAAGAAAATAAAACATCAATGGAAATGCATCAGGAGGTATCCGACCTATGCATCTTTGTATGCAGGAGATGCTAGTTGTTTTTGTAACTTTTTTTTTTTTTTTTAATTGTTAGTGAAAAAAAAGAAGCATAACTATAGACAAACATAATTATTAACTAGAAAAACATCACATGCTGGTCACCAGGACAATGAGTACACGAAGAAGAATCAAAGGCGAGCAAGATGAGAGGATCCTGTCCCTAAAACTGAAATGGAGAGGATGCTAATCCATAGTTTTAAGGATAAGATTTTTACAAATATAATTTAATTAATATCCTAACACTCTAGAGTATCTGCTTCTCTGAATAAGCTCTCTTTCAGATAAAATCTAACCCCCTCTCTCTCTCCCCAGCGATGGCTCAATCCTACAGAGTCACGGTCATAAAGGAATGCCAGGTTGCTCCACCACCCAACTCAGTTCCGACCACATCTCTTCCTCTCACTTTCTTAGACATACTATGGCTTCTCCGCCGTCCGATGCAACGCATTTTCTTCTATGAATTTCCTCAACCCACCCACTATTTCACACAATCCATCCTTCCCACTCTTAAACACTCTCTCTCCCTCACTCTCCAACACTTCTTTCCCTTCGCCGCCAATCTGGTATGCCCCCCTCCCCACTCCCACAAACCCCATATCCTCTACACAGAGGGAAACTCCATCCCTTTCACCGTCGTTGAGGCTGCCGGCGATTTCAACCATCTCATAGCCAATTATCCACGGGATGTTCGAGAATTTCACCACTTTATGCCACACTTGCCCCCGCCACATGTCTCATCCGATAACCTTACACGTGTAATCCCACTCATGGCCATCCAAGTCACGGTCTTTCCAAATAAAGGAATTTGTATTGGCATCACCTTTTGCCACGCGGCAGCTGATGGAAGGGCATTCCACCATTTCATGAAGTCATGGGCGTCCGTGTGCAGGACAGGAGGAGACTTGTCTTGCCTTGACAGGTCACCACCATTCCACGACAGGGCTGTGATCAAAGACACCAATGGGCTTGAGCAGAATTTCTTGGAGGACTTGTGGAATTGGGGTTTAGCGTGGAAGGATGAAAAAGATCTCATCAATGATTTTGATGACAAGGTTCGGGCCACATTTGTGCTGGGCCGGGCCCATATTGAGGGACTAAAGCAGTGGGTCAGAGGTCAATGCATGAACAGAGAAGAGTTGGAGCCCTTACACATATCAACATTTGTGGTCACATGTGCACTCATTTGGGCTTGTTTGATCAAATCCCAACACTCGTCGGATGATGGTAAGCTCTGCTACTTCACTTTTGCTGCAGATTGCCGAAACCGGCTTAATTTTCCAATACCTTCTACATATTTTGGAAATTGCCTAGAAATATGTTTTGTCGTACCATTTGAGAGGTGTGAGTTAGTGGGAGAAACTGGGATTTTCCAAGCTGCGAAAGCTATTGGAAACAGAGTTCGGCAATCGGAGACTGAAGCTTTTAGAGGGGCAGAGACATGGCTGTTGGATTGGAAAGAAAAATCAGAACAGGGGAATTTTGTTGCAGTTGCAGGGTCACCAAGATTGGGTGTTTATGAGACAGATTTTGGGTGGGGGAGGCCAAAAAAGAGTGAAGTGGCTCACATTGATGTTACGGGGGCTTTTTCTATTGCTGAGTGTAGAGATGAGGATGGTGCAATTGAGGTTGGTTTGGCACGTACCAGGAAAAATATTGGGGATTTCACTGCCATCTTGGAACAAAGCTTGAAGCTATTTTGAATCTCCAATAGCTGATTAAGATTGTATCCATACTTCAAATAGCATCTTATTTTATCCTCTGTTTTCTTTCTATTTTGTTATCCAATAAGTTGGTTTATGTAAGGTGATGTTACGATGGAAATGATCAATGAAAGAATTCCACAGTTTTATTATAATTAATTATCTTGAGATGAGACTTCTTTAAAATCCCTATCAGCATGAATACACGCAGCGAACGAACATGAGGTGCTAGCCGTTACACTCAGGAACAACGTGATGATGTCTTGTTCGAGATAGCTACTCAATCCCATTAACCATTGCCGAGTCCAATGCTAATGTTTTTAACCACCTTACAGATTACCACCCACGAGATGTCAAACACTTTTACGACACATTTGTGTTCCCTATTGCACTCTGTTTTCCAACTCTGGCATTTGCGTTGTCGTCTCAAATCGCCATGTAATCGACGGATCGTCTCAAATCGCCATGTAATCGACGGACGGATCCGTAGCCTTTTCATGAAATCTTGGGCATCCATTATCAAAGCTGGGGGTGATCATTCTTCTTGTCTTTCCATTCTATGATAGGGATGTGATCAACTCATCAAAGACCCAAATGATGTCATGGCAGTTTTCTTGGAACTTTGGAAGAGTATTTTTACAGCGTCAAAATTAATGCAAACATGAAAATTATGTTGTTTTCCCTCATTCTTTACCACGGCCAAATCCATACTCTTTTCCGTCTCTCTCACAAAGCCCAAAGTAAATGAAAAAAATTGCGGGGTCAGGTTTTGGAAAATTACCCTGCAAATGGCATTGGGGTCGTCCGTGGGGTCGTGGACGGCGCTGGGTCCAGGGTGCCGCTTGGTTCGGGTTGGCCTGGGTTCGTCGGTAGTGATGGCTGTTGGGTCTGAAAATGAGAGAGAGAGAGAGAGAGAGATGAAGAGGGAGATCTGGGTCTCGGTGGTGGATTGTAGTG
>FXXK01002310.1:0-11642 GCA_900184695.1 Betula pendula | reverse complement strand
CAAGGGGCAATGGGCAGTCAGTGAGGTACCTTTTTTTTTTTTTAATGTTTTTAAGCCTCCATAGCCACGTGTATATAAACTTTCGACATTGCTTACACTTTCGATACCACTTTTTTATAACAATATATAGTTTCCTGACATTGTTTTGTGCATGTTTCATATGGTGTTCTTATATGTTATATAGCAGGGAAAGATCATACATCATGAACATTCTGAAGCAAAGGTAAATATCAACATATATAGTTAGCGATTAATAAATTAATGTGACATAAATGGGGAAACTAACCATGGTATGCATGATTATAGAAGGAAAAATAAATTCGAAGAGTAGAAGATTTCATTTGGTGATTGTTAAAGCTATATAGTCTATTAGAAAATTTCAACTTCCCTTTTGTACATGTGATGATGTTGTTTTTCATTCCTAGTTGTTGCTTTTGGGGAGACATTTATTGATTACGTTTTTTAATTGTTTTCATCTTATGTACAGGGAGAAATGCTACCTAGCGGTCGTGGGATACAAGCTAGCTAGTATCAGGATTGAGCAGGAATGTTTTGGATGTATTTTGAACATTCTATGTTGTTTGTGAACTTTATACGATATTGTAATTAATATTGTAATTTTGTTTATTGAGGTATTCTGTGGTTGTGTTTTATTGTTTGTTGAATCAAGTTGTGTTTACGTGTTTTAATTGTTTTTGGTAAATCAGGTGTATATTTTTATGCAGTAGATGTATATCTGCTGCATAAAAATATACATGTCAATTTTTTGCCAAAAAGCGTGGTAAAAACTTTTACCACGCGTTTCTTAAAGCGAGGTAAAATTTTACCACGCTTTTTCCTAAAAGCGGGGTAAAAGTTTTACCACGCTTTTTCCCAAAGCGTGGTAAAAATATTTTTGCAACTCCAACTTTTACATCCTCCTTAAAAGGATGTTAAAAAAGCGTGGTAAAAAGTTTAACATCGCTTTAGAACCCTAAAGCGATGTTAAAAAAGCGTGGAGAAAGCCCGGTTTTTTTGTAGTGTGGTGATTTTCTGATATGCCTTTGGACATAGATGTTTAGGTTGGTGCATACAACTGAAATGTCCACTTGTTGTAAAGTTTGCAAAGTTGAGGGATAGTGACAGCATTGATCTTCATAAGGCTTTAGTCAATACTTACAATTTATAATTGTGACAATTTTCCATGTTTGGGCCTTTGTCTTTGTCTTGTTCTTTTGTTTGCATTTCAAACCATAAAATCTACCCCAATAAAATTGTAATATATTGGCCGATCAAAGTATTTCTGCCAATGGAGTGATAAATCAGAGAAACTTTGTCATTTCTATCATGTTTCTTCAAGTGATCAACACGAAACCCCTTTTCATATCTATCTAATCTAGAAGTAATGTACTTCTATGTAATAGCTCCATTGATCCTATATCTTTTTAGAAGAAATCATGTAATGAATGACATTCTTATTCATATGGTACTTTGAACTAGGAATGAGCATAAGGAAATTCACTTAATAACTTTGATCTCTGAAAATAATATAACAAACTTCAAATAACACTTAGAAAAGGGTTTGAATAAGTATATGCCAAATAAACGCGAAATTTAAAAATATGGACCAACAAAAAATATTATGAAAGCGATAAAGCACACGACACAAATATTTTGGTTACGAAGTGGAAACATTTTGAAGAACTCTTCAAAATTAAAACCACTCCGAGAAAGCCAAACCCAGGAAATTAATGCACTATAGAAGAACAATAAATTACAAGGTGTTCATACTTACAAAACCTTTGTAAGAGACACTCTTGTACTATACAAGTGACCCGCTTGTCCGCTACCGTAATTCCTCCAAAACCTCTGAAATAATCTTCTATTGATATATTTTACCGGAACCGCCGATAGACATCAATGGTCGAATGAATAATGAACTATGTGGTTTGAAAGAAACACTCCAAGAGAATAGGCAATGAAAGCTCTCAAGACATAAACTTCTCTTGGCACATGAATGAAAGGATTAGGCACGGTTTAAGCTCAAGAACATGAATGAAACTCTCCAGAACAACTCAGAAATAGCCTCTCTACCTTGCCTGAAGTCGTGGGTTATGATGCTTATATAGACTAGAGAAAGACAAGGCAATTTGAGCAAAGTCGGCTAGGGTAAAATTTCACTGCATAAATTTTGATCGAACCAATTGTCTTTGATCGATCCAAATTTGCGATCTTTGTCGAGCGAACTTTTTCTTGTCTAGAAAAATTTGATCGATCCAATTTGAGTTTGATTGATCCAAATCTTCAACTCTTAGTTTTTCTTCGTTTCAGCTCCAAACTTGTCTTGAACACAACCCTAGATCTAAAACTTACATTCAAAATTATTTTGCCACTGAATTAGCCAATTCAAAAACCTAACAACAATCTCTATGTCGACTTGAGCAAGAAAATGGAATCACTTCTTACGAACTCTGTTGTTACCATGCACAATAATGATGAATAATATGGAATCGAAAAGAGAGAAAGAGAAAATTAAGACAAAGATTTACGCGGTTCGGCAATGTGCCTACATCCATAGGGAGAATGCGGCTATTGTTCACTATTCAATGTCTTAGGGTTACAATATGACATATTTATAAGAAAATCCTAATTGTATGAACGCTCTTTTAAAAACTCCAAAATACCCTGTACCGTAACGTGGGGGCGTTGCCTCTACTCCGTGGACAAATTGGCCATCCATACAGTATTTCAATATTACTCTCTGTGGCTGAGAGAATATGAGCAACTTATTCCCACAAACTCGTTGAAAACTATTTTCTTCTTTTAAGGGCAGTATATTTTGTACAATGCTGAATTCAATATCACATCATGGAGAGAGATGGGATTTTTGGGATTTAAAAGAAGGTTATCCCTAATGTATGTTCTCTACGTTCATTTTAAGTAATTGTTTGATTAAATGTGTGAAGTTGCTGAAACTGTTTTGGGTGTTAGAAGTTTAATTGGTGCATGTTTCAGTTGTATTGATGGGCGTTAGTTGTAGTTGAAAATTGGTTGGATTAAGGATTTTGAATTGTAATTGGAACCTAGATAGGTTTAACATCGTTTACTTTAACCGATGAGCAAACGTTAACATCATTTAAAACTAAATGATGTTAAATTGCATCGTTTACACCAAGCGATGTTTATTAAACGATCTAAAACGTTTTACATCGCTGATGGGGCTGCAAGCGTCATTAACAAAATGTCATTAACTACTGTTTTTTTCTTTTTTCTTTTGTAGTGACACTTCCTACTAAATCCACAATCAAGAAGAGGCGCTTTTGACATTCGACACAACTCCTGCAGAATCTACAAAGAACATCCCCTGTATGCCCCCATGTCAAAGTTTCTCACCAGAGCCAAAATGCATGCTTTGAATGGATATCATATTGTTTCTTTTTAGTTTTACTAACTAGTATGGTCAATACATGGCATGTCTCATTCCTTGTACAACTGGGTTACTTCCATGAGAAATTGAAGTTGACGGCTTAATTTGTACCAGGGGCAGATTTCATAAATTGTTTTGCCTTTTTATGAAGTTGATGTGAATAATTAAATCTTATGATTTAATAGTATTTATTGATTGGAGTCTTTTTATGTTTCTTGTATGGTTACTAAGGACCTTGAGAGGATTGTGTCTTTGAATTTATTTTTCACTATTCTTGTATGTTACTAAGTGACTTGAAGAGATGGTTTTTGGTTTTTCAAGAGTTATGGTTAGATGGAGTTACAGGTGATGGGGATGAATGGAGTGGAAAGAAGTTAGAAGGCATGTACATAAACTACCCATGTAGCAAGTTCTTATTAAGTGAGAAAAAAGATTAAAGTCTCTATCATTAGTTTTCTCTTATTGTTCTCTTGGGGTAGTTTTCATTCCAAAGTTATCAACACCTTAAAATAATGTGACAATGTTTTTGGTAAACCTCAAATTCTGTTTGCTCTCTCCCCTTCTTTCTCAAAATAAAATCATTCTGGCTTAGCCATGATAAAATGTTTAACAGGGGTTTGGGTGCAGGATTTTGGCTTATAATAACCTGACGATGGAGAATGATTTGTTGTTTCTTAGTTGCCCGTATTGGTTGCTTGGAAGGCTGTGAGTTCCCACATATTAGGAAAAGGCATAGGTTTTCATTGTTTTATAAATAGTTTTAGACAGTTTGTTATAATTGTAATGTTCACACTCCTTCAGAAATTAAATAATCCAGGAAGAAACAATCAAAAAAATAAAGGAGACAAACAGGTAACTGTAATAATGGTCAAAGAAGTGTTGAAAAAATAAAAAAAAAACACAAGTTTTCATTTTCCTTTATGTTCAATTTCTTCATAATTAAATACTAAAATGATATACAAAATATTAATGGTATTATCATGGTATTTGGTTGGAGTTGAGTATGTCTGGAACCAACCTCCATTTCTGTTAATTGGACTGATTATGAAAAAGAAAAAATAATCTATATAAACGTGAATATTCTTTTTTTTTAATATTTTCATTTTTTCTTAGATTGAAGCTAAATCGTAATTTGTTGGATTTAGTTTACACGTGCAATTAATTTTCATTTGTGATTAAACTGACCGGACACCATGTCGATAATTCAATACATATCTTTCATGGCTGTTCTCCGAACAATACTCTTGATTCTCTTTGTGATATGAAACATACAAGCGATCATCAGAATGATGTATTAGATTATGGTGTCAGCACCTAAGTCCAATCCCCCCATTTAAATGAAAATCGTCATAATAGTGTTGCTGCATATGCCAAAGTGGCCGTCTAATTACAATTTCAGAATTCGCTCGTATACTGCTATTCTTTTTCAAGATCCATACTACAACCTTCGAGACACAAGATTATTTATTCGAGTAGAAGCCAAAGGAAGAGAAAAGATGTAAAAGTTAGGATGATTACTTGTTCAAACATAATCTACAGGCTCGGAAAGAATTTCATTCATAATGGGGCGTGCCTTACACATGGCCTCCAGTACCACAGCTTCAGGCATGGAGATCCCATTACCTTCAGCCATGTCTATTTCTTCCTCACCAACCCTCTCCCACTCGAAGCACTGAATCAATGACCCCAAAGCCAACCCCACTGTCTATTGGGTGAGTATTGCACCTGGACACACCCTCCTTCCCAATCCAAATGGTATAAATTTGTGTGCGTGACCATCACCGCACTCAAATCTCTCGAGCTTAAAATTGGTGGCGTCATCCCACACCTTGGGGTCTCTGTGTATGGCCCATGCATTCACCAATAACATCGTGTTACGTGGTACATCATATCTTCTCATGATGCAATCATCAGAGGACATATGGGGTACAAGCAACGGGGTCCCGGGGTACAGTCAAAGGGTCTCCGTGATAATGCCTTGAAGGTAACGCAGTTTGGACTGATCTGGTTCGTCCATCAAATTCTCTTCTCCAATTTAACTGTCCAACTCAGCTCTAGCCTTCTTCAATACATGAGGATGGTTCAGCAAATTGCACATCGCTCACTATAATGTTACTGCTGATGTGTCGGTCCCTCCAAGTAGCACGATCTGCTCAGTAGTATACATTAATTAGTACAAGAGTTTAGTTTAAAGCATAAAAAAAGGAAAAAAAAAATGCATTGATTATTTTGAGGGGAGTATAGGAAGGGGATATTATGACAAGCTGTGAAGTACTTCAACAATGTCACTGCTGACACTCTAGTTGGGCTCCAATTAATCCATTAAATAAAAATAGCAACATACAAATCAAAATAATAATAAAAAATTAAATCTTTTGTTTAATTCTTTTATTAATTAATAAAAAATTGGCACATCAATTTATAATTAATTTTAAAATAAAAATTGTAATAACCTTGTTAACACCGGCTCCTATCTCGGAAGCATACGGTGGCGCTAACTTACCAAATAAGGCTTTGATAATCTGGTCCGTCATAGGTAATTCGACTGTGATTTCGCAAACGAGCACCAATGTGATCCATAGTGGTTTTCCCTCCTCCTCACCCTCTTCTCGTCTCAAACCTGCAAGAACGCATCCGTCCCTTCTTGGCAAGACTCATCAGCCTTCTTGTCAACCCCGGTGATCAATCCACCGCAAAATGTGCACGGATTCTTTGCGGATTCGACCGCCCCTGCTGACTCTACAATCTCTGTCATTCATCTTCCTAAACTTCTCGCTTCTTCCTCTTATTTACGTCCTCCCTGTACCCGTATTTCCCCTTTCCCATGCCACCATCCTCATTGTGATGTTAAAGGTGAGCTCCGAGGAAGATTGATTCAGCTTCCATCTTGGCGAAAGCTTTGACAACGAGTTACGTCCCAGTTTGCACAGCAACCGCTTGATCTCGTCCCTCCGGGATGCCCAAGAAAATGTTTGAGGCGTTGGTTGAGAATGATCTTGATGCGCCGATGCAGCGGAGGGTTACGCCAATGGTCGCCGTAGGGGGCTTTTCCCATGGGGTTTTTGTTGTAGCCGATGCTCTTGGCCCACTAGGGAGGGTGGACGGTTGGCTAAGATGACTTCATTTTTGGTGAAGCATTCTTCGGACTGTGGATGGGGCGACACTAAACCACCAGTCGGAAACAAATCGAAGGAGAGGAAAATCTTGGCCGTATGTTTGCAAAAGGCGTGGAGGGCTTTTTTAACAGGATGGAGATGGTCCTAGAGACGTGGCGAGAAAGTGTGGGCATGGGAGGGAGTGTTTGGGTGTCGGTGGTGTTCTTTGTTGAAGGTAGATCAAGCTTGAAAGCAATCTCGACGACGAGAAGGAGAGAGGGGATGAGTAGAGCAACATTTATTTCTTCCATGTTTGTTTGCATGTTCCTGAAAATATATGCATACGAATGGTTTTTTATGCTTTGCGACGACGTCTGGCGACCTCAGATATATAGTAAACATATCTATTAACAAAAAGTATCACAATAATTAGCGGTTTCATATAATATTTATGTTTATTTATGGGTCAGGCGCCTGCTATTTTTCTTATCACTCTTCATTCGTTTTGTCTCATTTTTATTTTATCTCTTGGCGGTCTTTTTGTCATCGAGCAGGTGATGCTGGGCTCTATCCATACTATGTAATTATGATTATTTTTGTACATACATCTTTACTTGATCTGGTATGATACACCACCCACCTATATGGACTTAGGTTCCACTTTGATACATTTCCACAGTCAAGAATTTTGATCTCAACTACAATTAGATAGATGCAGTGTACGAAATAGCAGAAGAGAGAAAAAGAAATGAACTCGGTGTCAAATATTGAGCCAAGATTTAACATTATTTCTGTAGTCTTATATCAATGGATTATCTATATAGGACATTTGCCCTATTCTCAGTACTTTTTCAAATTACATATTTCTTAGCATATCTTTTGCTGTTTTATTCTTTTTCTTTTTCTCTTATATCATTCAATAATAAGCGAAAATATGAGCAATTGTTATTCTCTTTTTTATCTACTTAGTAGAATGAAGATATAGGAGTACAAAGCTCAGTTAAAGATATTACAATCGTAAATGTCGCGAGATAGAGATGAGCGTCAACTAGCATTTCCGATGGTGAATCAAGGAACAAGAGGGTCTAGTTCCAAGAAGTTTAATCAGTCTACTATACTTGGATAAATGATAAGGAGTCCAAATGCATAATATTACACACAAACTCGTATTGGCCGGAATTAATAATGAAGGAATAAAGTAATACAAAGTAGAAATCGAATAGATAGAAAGACTATATATTGATGTGTAGATATCAAATTTAGAGACTGAATACTATTGAATATTTCCATGAAGCCGCGCTATAAGCTTTTGTTTAGCACACAACAACATTAATCAAAAGTATATAACAAAAATGGATATAATTAAACTACTAATATTATAAAAGCGATATTTCTTATAGTGTTTTAGTCATATGAGGCGAACTCTTTAGTTTCAATGGATATCGCATTGTGAGATCTTGACAATTAGCTATGTCATCTTGTGTCTCCATGTACCTGGCATCTGTGCCTCTCATTATAAAACTCTTATATTTCGTTAGATTTTAGCGTGTTCTCTCGAGGAATTCATTAGACTACATACTATTATGCTTAGTGGCTAATGGAGATGTAATTCCATTTTTACATCTACCCACAGGAAGAATACATCTTTCATGCCATATTTTTCTACTAGAAAATCGCAGGATTCGCTCCTTCGATGATACAATTTATCCCATATTCATCCACTTTATACTTTAACTTCAGTGATTCTATTACTATACAATTATAGGTTAGTTCCCTTATTTTATGACACTTTTATATCCTGTCTTCGGAGGATAGAAGAAGTCTTTTTATTGTTCAATTTCATGGCTGCATCTTAACAGATGGCCTCTAGTGCTACGGTACTCCGGCTATGTGAGGGACGGCTCTTATAAATTGATAAGGTATGATCCAACATCTCAACCTTCGCCAAGTGTTACATATCTCTTCATCTCTTAGTGATAGAATGTAAAAACGGAAAAAAACTATCTAACTGTACCACTAACTATAGAAAAGATAGAAATTTTTTTATTGAGCTTTAAACAATCAAAACATTGACGCTATATGTTATATATTGGCTTTCCACAGGGAGGATATGGTATGGAATGACAGGGGATATGTGGATGACACATAGAGTGTGATAGCATCGAACCTTTTCTAATATAATATTGGACGATACCGTGGGCTTTTACCTATGTTTCCACTTTTAAGATTTAAATACATAGTGTGGCTCTTAATAAAAATAATTGAGTTATAGGACGCTCTCGCCCCCATCCTCGACAAAAGTTATAGGATGGAACTAGGCTAAGTAAAAAGATTAAATCTTTTGTACACTTAATTATTGTCTTCTTACCTCAATAATAAGATCTGGCCATACTTAAGTATATATCATTAATGTAATGCGATTCTAGATATAATTTAGCTTCTACTACAAGGAAAAATTGTATTTCATATAAGTACAGGTCTAGCCGCCCTAATACATATTACACACAAATCATAAATGGCCATATCGGAATAGTCTCTATGCAGTGCAGAGTGGTAGATAATGTCCAGGCTGTTGATCTCTTTGGACATATTACATAAGAAAAAGCTATGCTCTAAGGTCGCTCGGTTCAATCTTCTTTTTACCTCCACTTGCCTGGATCGATAGTCAATTGTCTAAACATCAACTTTTCGCATTGTAACCGAATACTACCTTCTAAGAACGATCCATCTTACTTTAAGGTGCATGAGCCTCATCAATCACTATTTCCTATTAACCTTCCTCGCTCTCCTCCGTGATACTTCCCATTAGCACAAAATGGGCTCTCAAATTGTCTCCCCTAGTTTCTGTCATTGAAGATCTCAAGGACATCAAATGCTTACAACTAGTGGTGAGATTCATTTCCGATAACGTCGCTTGATTAGAATTCTCCTCTCCAATTATTACATTTTTGTTAAATTTAGTGAGATTTAAATATATTAACCGTCTACTCCGTCTTGCGCTATACTTTCTCCTCTCATATAATTTTAACGTTTACACTATCTGCACCATTATCAAATCATGTTATGTTATTCTATTTTTCATTTTTTTCCTTTCATATAATAGGTAGATATGTATTTTCTTTGTAGCATTGGTCTATGTAAGAAATATTCTCCCTATAGTTTTCATTTGTGCTCTTATATTATCTTTACGTTCGTGTAGTAAATCACATCATTCTTTTTTCTGATTTTTTATGTTTGTGTTTTTTAGTTTTTTTTTGTCTTAAGAAATAATAATAGTGACGTCATGGCATTATCTATTCAAGGTAGCTGTTCTAGCTACTCGTACAGATACATAGTGATTGGAGCAAGTGAGTGCTAAACCTTGTAGGTAATCTTTTTATATTGATTTTGAGTCTTTAATAATTATATTTTTAACATGTATTCCCTGTGTTTAATTGGAGATATATTAGAGTAAGGAAGTAAGACAGAATTCAAAATATAGAACGGTGCTCATTTGTCTCGCAGTGTCTCATAGCTTAAGTGAACATTATCTTAAATACTCAATTATGTGTGTTATACCAGATGAAACTGCTCATTTGGTCTCGATGATATGAAACCCTATATAGCGTGGGTCATTCTATTAAAGATAACGTGTATTTTTATTCGCGTCTAGTTTTATTTAGAATATCAGCGTGTTTTTATTAATTCAAGCAGCTTCCATAGCCAAACAAGTAGCTAGATGTTGTCGCTCAAACTGGTATATAGTATGTTATATCATAATTTTTTAGTTATTATGAATATAATCTGCCAGTTACTCTCTATATATGAAGACATAATTAACAAAAATCCCTTAGAAGGTTGGCTAGGTCAGTGTGGTGCGTGGTTAGCTTTTTATGACGACGTTTTTATTACTTTCTTGATCATATCGACAATACTATTAAGACTATCAAAATAGAAACAAATTCCCAAGGGATTGGCCTCAAGTGGTAAGTTAAGAGTCCTTTCTCAGTTTTTAGTTTTGTAAGGTAGTTTTTCAGCACATGACCTAGACTATTTAACGGTTCAAGATACCTCTTTCTGTGCCAAATCTCCAATTCATCTCCTTGAGTGATACAAATGCTACAACAGTACCCAGGCGTCCACGCAATTACCCAAGTAAAGCTCCGAGGAGAGTTAATTAGTTGATTATTGAAAAAGTAAATGAAAAAGTTTTATTTTTTTTTACAGGAATGATTTCGTAAGCTTTGTAGGTGCTTTTGAGGAGAAACTCTGTACACTTACGATGATTTCTTCATTCGTCTAAGGAGAAAAGCGACTTAAATAAATCCAAGTCCGTTGCTTAATGCCATGTTTACGTGACATAAATGTGCGGTAATGCGTACTCGAAACGATATATCATGCCTTTAAAAGGTTCTGTGTCATAACAATAGAAACACGTACTAATAATAATAATGGAAAGTTCATTTCTTTTGTAGTTATTATTCCTCGAGTGACCACTTGTCTGTTGTATATCGTGAACTACATCATCTTCTCTCTCCTTTTCGTTAACACTTGTTTAACTTGTCGACTATCATTGTGGCTTACGCCGAGTGCTCCAATTTTAACTGCAGCTCATTGAGGTGGTGGACATTTTAACGTCGCCCTATGGGCTTTACTATACCGTATTACTCTGAAGCCAGTCGTGGTAACATAACATAGAGTCGAGGTATCGATTCGTTGTGCTAAGCAAGCACTATCTTCTCGTATTGGGACAATTAGGGTGCTTTATGAAAGTATTCTGAGTTACCTAGTCATATATGTAGGGTGAGAAAAAAATAATATGATTTACTATCATCGGGAATACCGATATTCCATTGATTCCGTATTACGATAATAAAATTGTTCATGATTTACCCGTAGTATTGTTTACTAAGCTGTAAATAGTTCACACAACATAATATCGATAATAAATAAAATGGTATCCATCCTTAGGCTATTACCTGGGGATACGGCAACTGAACTATAATCGTCTATTAGAGGTATGTGGTTTTGTAAAGGTCCTGTGTTTGTTATATTGGCTATTTAAATCTCGTTTCTTACTTTAGACATGCTATCTAATGTGCTGATATTAAAGGTTTTCTATATCTTGGAGTGATTATGTTTGTCTTCTCTAGACTAATGTT
>FXXK01002309.1:16566-30547 GCA_900184695.1 Betula pendula | reverse complement strand
TCACCTTCCAAGCAGCACTCACCCCTCCTAATAGTTGGCAAAATCTCTTCCTTTTGTTGAATGCTTTAACCTTTTGCCTAACAAACATAATACTTTTCTCCCTCATCCCTCCTGGTTTGATTGGAATAGTGCTCGACGTACTCCTTCTGTTCCTCTTTGCTTGCTTTTGCGTTTCAACTCTGGTAACAACTACTCATCATATTATATTCATTGTATTGTCTGTTCTTTTTGGGTATACTTTGTATATTCTCTTTGTTTACCTTGTGCTACCTTTTGTAATGAGGGACAGACGAGTAAGAATTTTCATATAGATCAAATAGAACTCCCCAGTGTATTACCCTCGAATGAGTGCGAGGAAATGAGTGTGAGAAAGTGCGAGCTCATTTTCTCGAATGCCTGAATTGGCTTCTAAAATCGGTGACAACTCTCATTTGATTGCCTATAAAAGGAGACACCCAGGTGCTAGCTCCTATTATGCTTGAGAAGAGAGGAAGAAGATGAAGTCGTGTAAGCTACTCTAGTGAGAATGATATTTTATTTCTTATGTGCAAGTCAAGTACATGGTGAAAGGGGAATTTGGTGTGATGTACTCTTTTTTTTTTTTTTTCAAGCGTGTGATGTGTTTAATTGTGTGTTGTATTAGTAAGCTTTAAAGAATGTTTCTTGGTTATTATTATTTTGTCTTTTTTCACTTTTTCCACGATGGAGTTAATTTTCATGTCAATAGCATCTTCAACAAATTAACTAAATCTTTCATAATAGCTAGTTTTAACTAATATCACTCAATTTTCAGCTCCAACAGAATAGATTCAGAGGAGAAATTTTTGCTTGTAGTTACTGCACTGTAGCACAATGTCCAAATTTTTAATTATTGTTTCTCTCTCTCCCTCAACGATCCCTTCTCTCTCCCTCTCCTTCAAAATGCTCTCTTCTCTCTCACTCTCATCGTTCGGGCTGGGCGTGGAGGGCAAACAGGGAGTTGCTTTCGAATCTAAAAAATTTTTTGCCTCAGTTTTGTTCAATTCCAAGAAAATGCTTGAGTTTGAGGCTGAACAAGTATTTTTTTTTTTCCAGGTCTACTTGGTGAGTGGAATAAAGGTCCTCACCCATGAGGGATTTGGGTGTGGTTATGGTGGTGCGGAGGGGAGAGAGAGGGGAGGGAAGAGAGAGTTGCAGAGGCTTGGTTTTGCTTGAGAGCTGAGAGAAAAGGAGAAAAAAAAAAGAATTAAAATAGATTAATTAATATTTAAATAAAATAAAAAATAAAATGAAGAATCTGCTAGAGTTTGCATGTATTGAAAATGAATAGAAAAAGTAAAAAAAGTACTTTTGACTATATAAAATACCTCAAACTGTTTAAAATGCTCTAAAATGAGCATATATAACAGGCTTTATTAACCTAAATGGGGGCCGTTCCTACATTGCATTACAAGACCTTAAATTAAGAGATCTTAAGTTTGAAACTTCCTTTCCTCGTGAAAATATGGCAGCATAAATAAAATAAAAAAAAACATATAAAAGCAAAAGTTTAATTATTAGCTTTTCTAGACCAAGTGTACGTCTAGTTTCATAGGAAAAAAGAAGTAATATAAACCACTTTTATCCTAGTTATTTTATCCTTCTTCTCTTAAAAGAATTGAAAAAGACAAAAAAAGTAAGAACTGAGAAAAAAAAAAATTATATTTGATACATGTCATAAATAGTTTCTATCATCTTTCTTTACTTTAACTATCTTCTACTTTTTCACGAGACAAAAAATATTTTAAAAAATATGTATATTTTATATTTTGAATAATTAAAATATGAATTTACTAATGTCAAATCCAGTCAGCTAAAATATGTATTTTAGCTACATATACTTGTAAAATATCACATATTTCATTAAGAATATTTGAACTGTTCACATATTCCTAAGGTCGGACTTACGGGGAGTCAAAAAGACTTTATTTTAAAATTATATTCAGCTGATCTCCTAGATAAATGTCCTGATTTTGTCCCTAAATGGACAAGAGGCAATTCATAAAATGAGAAATGAACATAGATGCGCAGACTAAGGTTTCATTATATACACGCGTGATGCAAAAAGATAAAAGAATATAAAAGTTAAACCTTTATATGAGTAATATATATTCCTACATCACATTGATTCCCTTAATTAATGACTACTGGCTTTGCAAGCACATGCAACAGCATACCAGAATGCACCTTGACAGTCAACAATTAGGTTCAACCTTTCTATGTGTAATATCTTCCTACATCGATTACAATAGGGATGAAAGAGCTAAACGATCGAGAAACATTATTAAATGTTAAAAGAGATATGCTCATTCCCCATCACAATCTCAAGCCCATGCCTCCCACACGATTGGCTCAGCAACGACTAATGAACTTTTCATTGTTATGATCAATATATAATTGTTTAAGGTCACGGCTAATCGATCGGCTAGACCCAGTGATTTGCCGTGTGTCAATCAGTTTCATAATCCTATAAAAAGTCGACGGCCAGTCTTCTCCTTTGGTGCAATAGCACTCCCAACATTTTGTTAAATAGACATTTCCTTTAACTGCCTGACTTGACTATCAATCTCCTAAGAATGGATCAGAGTTTGATGGATGGTGCTCAACAAAGAAGCGTTGATGCCTTGTACTCATTGATGCATGTAGAACAAATTTGGGAATATATCATGTTAAATATATTGGAGAAAAGTGAAGAGGAGAGAGAGAGACAGAGAGAAAGCGAAAAGAGACGTAAGAACTACATCTTGTATATTAAGTATGTTATAATGTGTTACAATAGAGCTTATAAATAGAGAGACTATGAGTAGTCACCAAGAAATCCTAGATTAAATAAGATAGAAAATAAATCCTAGAAGGAAACATAATAATAGAGAATAATATATTCAAACATCCCCCCTCAAACACAAGGTGTAATCTTGTACTTTAGAAACAAGAAAGGGAAAAGGAATCTTTTTTTTTTTTTTTTTTGATGGCCGGGGACACTACTGGAAGGTCGTTGGAGGTGGGGGTGGGCGGAGGTGGTGAGTGGTGGCTGACGGCGGCAGTAGGGTGCTGGCAATAGACCGGTTCGAACCGGTGTGAACCGGACTGGAAAATGCTTGAATCAGAGAGAAAACGCCTTGCAACGGAATGAACCGGTCACTTGGACCGGGTTGACCTAGATTAAATAAGATAGAGAATAAATCCTAGAAGGAAACATAATAATAGAGAATAATATATTCAAACATCCCCCCCTCAAACACAAAGTGTAATCTTGACTTTGGAAACAAGAAAGGGAAAATGAATCTTTTTTTTTTTTTGATGGTCGGGGACACTGCCGGAAGGTCGTCGGAGGTGGTGGCCGGAGGTGGTGAGTGGTGGCTGACGGCGGCAGTAGGCTGTGCTGGCAATAGAACCGGTTCGAACCGGACTGGAAAATGCTTGAATCAGAGAGAAAACACCTTGCAACGGAATGAACCGGTCACTTGGACCAGGTTGACAAATCGAATCTGCTGAGCCGGCTTGGTGGTCAGGTTGGTTGTATGGGCCGATCTAGCCCGAAACCCGTGAACCGTTGAATATTTCGGCTTGACCCTAAAAAAATTGACCCGGTTTGAGAAGCCCAGTGAAGCGAACTGGTTGGTAAAACCCGTTGGGTTGGGTTGATAAAATGGATTCACCCGGATCCGTGAATAGCGCGTGCAACGCGTGGACACGTGTAAAACACGCACAGAACAACTCTACCGGCGCGTGATGGCACATGGGGAAATCTGCTGGCGCGTGATAGCGCGTGGGTGCTCGTGCCATGTAGTGGTGGCGTGTGGGTGGAACAACATATCCTTCTAGAGGCGCGTAAAGGCGTGTAGAAGCTTAGACGACTGCGATCTCGACGGATCAGGACTCAGCGTCTGATCTGTAGTCTAGCGCCACCACAGAGGTGATTGATTGAGATTGGAGGCGCGTGGCCGCGTCGCCAGAAGCTTTGGGCGGCGCGTGGTTGGACGATAGATCTTTTATGGAGGTGTGTGAAAGCGCGTGGAAGCTTGAATGGCTACGATCTTGACAAATCTGGATTCGTCAACGTCTGATCTGTCGTTTGGAGCCACCATGGAGGTGATTGGCTGAGAATTTGGCAGCGCGTGGTGCACGGGTAGAATGTTTGTGTGGCGTGTGAGGATGCTGTCGGTGGAGGATCTTCCACAGATCGAAAGATCTATAGTTTGTAGACCTGATTCTGGTATTAGATTTCCAAGATACGGTCCGAGGAAAGCTTGGAAGAGACTGGCAGCACAAGTGGATGAGATTGACGGCGTGCGAACGATCGGAAAGTAAGATCGGCGAAGGGAATGCCGAAAAACGTCAATGACGTTTATGAAAGGCCAAAGAAGTAGCTCTAATACCATGTTAAATATATTAGAGAAAAGTGAAAAGGAGAAAGAGAGAGAAAGGAAGCGGAAAGAGATGTAAGAACTACATCTTGTATATTGTGTATGTTATAATGTGTTACAATAGAGCCTATAAATAGAGAGACTATGAGTAGTCACCAAAAAATCCTATACTAAATAAGGTAGAAAATAAATCCTAAAAGGAAACATAATAATAGGAAACGTATCAAATTATTTCTTATGCTTTCACCTTTATCAAAAAGCATATTGTACTTTCAGTTTTGTCAAATAGATCTTTCTAATTAAATACTTTATCAAATAGATGTACTTTCTTCTATATTCAAATAACTATTTTTTCTAAAAAAATATACTTATAAAATATTAATTACTCCAAAATAATTAGTAAAAAAAAAAACTCACCTTGGTCGTGGAGGGCCACGGAGCCCATTCCAGTGGCCATAGGGAGCCATGGAGGTTGAGGTTGGTGAGATATTGAAGGAAAATAATAAGAAAAATGCTTCGTAATTGGTTCGGGCCTAAAGATTTTCTCATACAAGCCTTGATTTAAAAAGGGCCTCACTTGACTCTAGCAGTAAGGTTTTAAATGAAGGCCCAGAGCTGTTAGACCCTAAATGAAGGCATAGCTCAGCCTGAAAAATCACTACAAGAATTTGGTCCATAAAGTCCGGTACAAATGAAGTTTATTCCTTTCCTTTGTTTGATGTGCTCTCTTATATTTGATTTCCATTTTTACAATTCTGAATTTTCCTTTACTTCTTACTCATTCATTCAACTTTATCTTTCAGCATGAATTTCAATGGGTGGGAAGCCATGTCGTTCATTGGACTAAATGCAGCTATAAGGTTCATAACCAATACTCTGAATCTTTTTAAATAGCATTTTATGACAAGTAACACTTTAAGGTATCAAATTAGACATGGGTGATGACCATAAAATAAGTAATAACTGAATCACAATGACACTGTGTCATGTATTACTGTAAAAATACTCATTAGCAATTTAAAGATTCTGTCAAAATGTTAAAAGAAAATCAGTGTGGCTGATTTTCTTTTATTCTACATTTGCAGTGTTCGAGTTTCTAATTAACTTGGACTAGGACATCCAAGAGCAGCCAAATACTGTGTTTATGTGACAGTCTTTCAGTCCCTACTAGTTTCATTGCTAATCAATTTCAACATCATGTTGCGGAGAATGTTGTCCCCCCATCTCCATAATTTAAGATACATTGCATGCATCCCCAAATACCTCATAGGAAATAAGATAAACTCAAGAACCTGAAAAAGAAGAAAAAATCAGCATGAACCTTTTCTTCGTGTGAGAATAAAAAAGAAAAGAAAAAGAAAAGGAAGCTTGAAGTAGATGCTCTGTTCCCCCTTGGTAATCTTTGTTAGAATATATTATGGGATTTGATTAGAATTGATTGTAATATCCTATAATCAAATTTGATTGCATTCAAATCTGATTTGATTTGATCAACTAACCTTTTGGGTAATCAGATTTGATTGTATCAGATCTGATACTATCTCCATATTTGTATTATTCTCATCTACTCGAATTCTCTTATATATAGAGCATTTTTGTATTATAAACATATTAAGTGATTAAGAGCAACAATGTAGCTTTTAGGGCTTTATCCTGTGGACGTAGGTTATAGATCAAACAACGTAAATCTCTTGTCTCTATTTCTCTTTATCTCGCATTATGTTTTCTTTCATGGTATCAGAGCTATAAGCTAACGCCAGTGTTCGATCCAATGGTCATGTGAATTTTTCTTTTCTTGTGTTTTATTGTCTTGTTCTTGATAGTCAATACTTTTTGCATATCTCCTCAACATAGATCTTGCATACTTGTATCGGACTATGAACAAAAAAAAAAAAAAAATTCTTTGGATCCGTTCTAGTTTCTATGTGGGCGTGTTTCACAATCAAGAAAAGAGGGCAATATTCGTTCTCTTGCGTGAAATTTTAGAGAAAAAAAAAAAGTTCTTTGGATCCATTCTTTCTCTCTTGTTTGGTTAGAGAGCAAGAATCTCACTTTGCTTATCACTGCACATCCACGGCAGAGCAGCTCCACCAACCTCCACCGGAAATCCAATAGCTCAACTCCGCCATGTCTACTCCTGACGTTAGGGGTGAGCAAAACCCGATCCTACCCGCGATATCCACCCGACCCTACCTGTCCTAACCCGAAAAATTCGGATTTTTAGGGTTTAATTGCGGGTTCGGGTTATTTTTTTGCATATCCGCGCGGGGCGGGTCGGGTTGCGGGTTGTTTTTTTAAAAAAAATTGCAGGTACCCGACCCGACCCGCGATTTGTGATATACTATAAATACACATTTATAAATACTATAAATACATCTTTTGTTGAATTTTGAATTTGATATTAATTTAAATGTTTCCTTGAATTTGTTGAACTTTTGATAGTTGATGCACATTTATTGATTCATTGAATATGATTTTATGCTCTTTTTATATTTTATAGTTGATGCACTTTTATGAACATTATATTTTATTAGTATTATTATTTAAATGAGTATTGATTTTGATGAATGTGATTTTAGGTCTATTTTTTAAATGGGTATTGATTTTGATGAAGGTGAATTCTTCTCACTGGGTCAATTCTATTGCCCAGTTTTAGAGGGCATTAAAAATTATGGGTCAGCCTTCATGCGAAAATGAGTGCATTTGATGTGGATTTTCGAGCAAGCAAAATATGTGAGATAAAAAGCCCAATTAAAATAAAGTTATCTGAGCCCAATAAGAATTTGGATTTATACTCGACCCGCACTCATACCCGCCCCGCCCGGCAAACCCGAAACCCGACGGGTTGCAATGGAAACATGCGGGTTGCGGGTTGAATTTGTTCAAACCCACACCCCGCGGGTCGGGTATCGGATACCCGCGATACCCGACCCAAACTGACCCGTGCTCACCCCTACCTGACGTCACGTCTCATTGCGCGCGTCTCCGCCGATCTCGCAAGCGCCATCACATCCAGTGTCATCCGCCGCCCATGGCCCATAAATCGATCTCTACCACCCCCAGCCGCACCAGTCTCCTCCACACCGCGCCGATCTCTGCTTCACAGCCACAAGCCCTTGCAGCCGCCACTTTTTCTGAGAATTGGTTTGTTTTCTTGTTATTGTGATTCCTTTTTTTTTTTTTCGTGAAACCCTTGGTGCGACTTGACGTGGATTGTAATGGGCCAAGGTTGGTTTTTGATGGAAAAAAAAAAAAAAAAAAAAAAAAAAAAAAAAAAAAAAAAAAAGGAAGAAGAAGAAGAAAAGGTTAAAAAAAAAAAAATGAAAAGGGCTAAGTTGCCCATATTATTTTAGCCATTTGTTGGCCCGTTATTTAGTCTATTTTTGGTCCTTTTGTTGACTTAGACCCATTATTCAGCCCATTGTTGGCTTTCTTCTTGGTCCATAGTTGGCCTCATTTTAGCCCATTGTTAGCTTTCTTCTTGGCCCATAGTTGCCCTCATTTCAGCCCATTGTTAGCTTTTTCTTGACCCATAGTTGGCCCAATTTCGGCTTTTGTGGTATTATTTAAAACCCATGCCTATTTAGAACCCATAGTTGGTTTCATTTTAGCTATTTGTTGGCTCTCATTTTGGCCTATAGTTGGCCCTTTTTTGGCCTATTGTTGTTAAAGACCCATCTTCAGTCACAGCTACCGACCGCCACCATCTCCGGCCTACGTTGCTGACCGCTACAGTTGTCAAAAAAAAAAAATCAAACTCAAGCTTCCAGAATCTTCTACCTTGTGTTTGATGGGAGATGTTAGAATATATTATAGGATATCATATAATCAGATTTGATTGCATTCAAATATGATTTGATACAATCAAATCTGATACTATCTCTATATTTGTATTATTCTCATTTACTATAATTCTCTTATATATACAGCCTTTTGTAATGTAAACATATTAAGTGAATAAAAGTAACAATGTAGCCCTTAGAGTTTTATCTTGTTGACATAAGTCATAGACCGAACTACATAAATCTCTTGTTTCTATTTCTCTTTATCTCTATTTCTCTTTATTCCGCATTATGTATTATGTTTTCTTTCAATCTTCTCTCTTCTAGATGATTGCATGTACCTCCTATGCAAGAACTGATGAATTGAGGTCCCATATCTACGGTCCTAACCAAGACAATGCCTAATTTTTAGTAAAAATGTATATATATTAACTAAATGTTTTAAGAAAAAAATTCTAAATAAAGAAAATTTTGTTGTCTAGTAATTGGAATAACAAATATAAGAGCAAAAAATCTCAATCACTATTATGCGTATCTTAATTTTGTATATTTTAATCTTCTGTAGGACGCCATGTTATTTACTTCTCCTCGCTGTGCTTGACATACAAAACACACAAGTAGAGCTTTCCTGATCATGAGTAATTAAAAAGAAAAAAGAACTAGTTGAAAAACTAGGTTCTGAATTTAGCAATAAAAGACAATAATGCATGTCCTTTCAGCGGCCAATCTGGACTCTAGACCATCATTTACACGCTTGCTTCTATACTTAACATATATAATTGATCCTTGTATTGCTTGGGCCGCGGTGGTGAATTTCTCTTGAACAAGTTCATCACTCTGATCATGAACCTTTTCTTTAGCTGCTGCTTCCATTAGTTTTCTTCTAATTTTCTCCTAAGAACTTGAATTTTGTGATTTTTCCCCTGTTCTGATTTCCATTTTTTTTTTCCTTAGCAATAGAAGGATGAGGAAAAGGGAGAGCTTCCCTTGTAGCAACCAGCTTTCTTAAATTTTCTTTTCTTTTTAAACGTATGAAAAACTCTTTAAAAAAACTACCTACAACAAACTCCTTAACAATATTTTAATACATAAATACTATCTCTTTCCTCTAGCATCTATTTGAAAGAATATGTAAATGACTCTTTTTCCTCTCTTTTTTTCTTATCATTTATTTAAATGAATATTTAAATAGTATACGAAAAGAATAAAGAAAAATATTGTGAAATTTATTTTAATAAGATAGCAGTGTATAAGGGTGGCTCACCCCATGGTGGCCGGGGTCCTCCTTTCCATTTGGGTATTTTTTTTTATTTTTTTTTTTTGAACAAAAAAAAGTTTAGTCGTTTTTATTTATTAATAATTATAAAAGGTAAATTTGGCTTTTCATTGGTCATATATTTTTGAAATATTTTGGTCAAATTTGAATTTTCCATCCAAAGTAACGGAGGGGCTTAGTTGCAATAAAATAGTAATTTAATGTATCTAAGTATCACACCTATCAGTTCGTGAAACTATTTTGAAAAGCGCTGTCAATTCATAGGGCTAAAGTTTATTTAACCCACAAATTATTTATGGTAGACTTGGTAGTCATTTGAAAAGTTTAAATACTCCAGTAAAGCATACTGCAATTGTTATTGAAATCCCAAGCAAACCTCTGTTCCTATAGATCTCTTACAAATAAACTTTTGTTGTTTATCTAGTAAAAGCTGGTTGCTGAAGTCAAACATAATACTACTTCAAGCTCTCCAAACGCAATCGATTTTTTTTTTTTTAAAAAAAAAAGACAATAGCAGGGGAAGCAATTAGTATACCAAAAAAAAGGCAATAGCAGGTTATGGAAAATAAGCCTTTCCTTTGCAAAGGCTTCCCCCCTCCCTTTCCTTTTTTTTTTTTTTTTTTTTTCAATTTTCTTTAAATTTTTATGCATATCTAACACAATTCTTATGAAGTTTCTGTGGCCACGAATTTATCCGTTGAATTATGTTGAAGTCAAGAAAAGTGCCTGCAATTGTCTTCCTGAGTGGCTTTTTTTTTTTTTTGGCAAATAATTCCTGTCTACCTTTTTCATTTAACCTATTATCACTCCAAGTTATAAGTACTCTATTTCTTTCTTTCCTTTTCATTAGGCGGGAACAAGGAGAATACAACAAAACCTTCCTGATAGTTATCTTGAATGGATTGAAATCTAGTATTGCATCGGACGTGATACCTTTAACCAAATGAACAGCCCAGTGACATCGCCGGACTGATTTTATTTTTTCCAATATAGAGAAAGTGTTTTTCCCAGCTTTTACATAGGATCGGTTAAGTGCCACCGGCGAATCTTCACTTTCTTAGTCGAAATTGACAATACATCCTCCATCCCTCTCACGTCCCCGGCCAAAAGTTAATGTGGCCTGAAACTCCCAACCAAAAATTAATTTACACTCATTAAATGAGCCCATGCCGTAGACTTTTGAGGTTAAGAAGAGGATGAGAATTGAGAGTGGATGAATAGAATCTCTTTCTTAGTCAGCCGCAGTACTTTTTGTCTAATTAATGTTGTTGCGACAAGCTTAGATCATGATTCTCCTCCTTTCATTGTCAATCATCAGTACTAGCTCCATCTACATTTAATAAATGTTGGTAGTGAAGTCAGTCCTGCTTTCGTTGCTTCTAATTGTCTTGGTTCAAATCCATAAACAACTTGTATGGGATTTCCTTCTGGCCCAAAATTGGTTAGCCCGTTCGTGAAAGAAGACTTGATAAAGAAGCTTATCGTACTTAATTTCAGTTTTATCAAATTTCACAATGTAATTGAAGACTTCATCAAATGAAGGCCTGGCTTGGCCTCATATTAGGCCTCCAATACGCCTTCAATGTGGCTTTCGCTCGGCCTGAGCTGTCAGTCCCTCAATAGGGGTTGACACTATTATTGGTGACCTTTGTATAAAGTATTTGTTGGACTTGGCTCGTTGGGCCTTTTAATTAGTAGAAATTGGATGGGAGTGACTGTGATTGTTTGTGTGATTCACATAATTCGCCCACTCTCTTTGGATGGTGGAGAAGTTGCGCAATTTCATACACAAGTCAACAAGAAGTCTAACAAAAGACTCGACCAATTAATGTTTAAGAGAAAAACTGCATGATCAGAATTCCCATCAGTTAGATATTTTATAATAAAAATCTTAACAAGTCATTGATAAGAAAGAAATGTCATCTAGAAAGCCATATGAAATGCCCCTCTCTCTTTCTCTCTCTCCCTCTCTCATAATTATTACTTAGGTTATATATGTTTGGTACGCTGAATGACTATTTCTCGGAGTAGCTTTCATTAATAATGAAATAAGTAGAATAGATTAGTCTTGGAATAACTATTCTCATGGTCATGAGAGAATGACTATTCCTTAAATTTAAAGAAAAAAATCATATTTAATCGCTAGGTTTTTATCTGATTTGAATTTAGTCCTTGAGTTTTCAATTTCAAGAATACGATCCTTAATTAGGTTATGCCAAAATTTAAAATATGTCATTTTGTTACTTTACTGTCAAAGTTTAAGTTTATTATATTGCGCACACATATGTCTCGTTTAACACGTCACCCCACTTTGACTCGCTTTACCGCTTCAAAAGGACGCTGCATAGAGACGAAGAAGAGCTGACGACACAAAAGATGAAGAAGAAGTCTCTTATTTCTCAACTTTTAAGCCAAATTTTTTTTTGTTATTATGGATTTTTTAAAAAAAAAATTCATGAATGACTTGTATCTGTTAACATGACATTGCATTGGAATGTTTACATGAGCGTTGACATGTTAAATGAGACATATGTACGTAGCATATGGCAATCTGTTAACTTTGAGATAAAGTGATAGAGGGACCTATTTTAAACTTGAACAAAACCTAAATACTGTATCCTTGAAATTGAAAACTGAATGATTAAATCCAAATAAGATGAAACCTAGGGAAAAATATGATTTTTCTCTAAATTTAAGGAATAGCAATTCTCTCATGGCTATGAGAATGACTATTTCAAGTATTAAAGTATATGTATACTTTAACACCAAGACTATTTTATTTCACTTCTTCCATTTTTTATAAAGAAATAGTCATTCCGTGTTCCAAACATACTCTTAGTGTAGGGCCGGCTCGATATATTTTGGGGCCTAAGGCGAGAAGTTTCAATGAAGCATTTTTCTTAAATTTTAATATTAATTAAATATTAGGGAAAAATCATTTTTAGTCCATATGTTTTTATTTGGTTTAGATTTAGTCATTGAGTTTATAATTTTAAGAATAAAGTCCTTAAGTTTTGCTTAAATTTTAAATAGATCACTCTATCAATTTTCTATCAAAATTAACAGTTTACCATCGAGTAATGCTACTTGTCCATCTTTTACTACATGACAAAAATAAAGTAATAAAATAATGATATAAAATTTTTTCATGTAGTAAGAGATGGACAAAGATGGATAAATAGAGATGGACAAGTTGATAGTTGTGCGTTGGCCAACCCCATCGACCGAGTCTTTATATGTGGCAGTGCTTGGTAGTTGTGCATCCTTGTAACACAACACTAAGTAATAACTCAGAGAGAGATATATCTACACGATGGCCAACCCCATCGACGAAGTCTTTATATGTGGCAGTACTTGGTAGTTGTGTGTCCTTGTAACGACAACATTAAGGGGGTGTTTGGCAAAGGATTGGGATTATGGTTAGGAGATTGTTGACTTTTGATGTGATATAAAGTAGAATGAATGTTGTAAATTTTTTGTATGAAAAAGTGAAAATTTTTGTTTTTTAGTGAGTATTTTATTAGAATGGTAATAAAAAATATTTGATGTGATATAAAAAGTAAAAAAACGTTGTTAAAAAGTAGTTGATATGATATAAAAGTGGGTGTTTTTTAGAAAAATAAAATCCATGAACAGTCCGGACCAGTCCATTGCCAAGCAAGCCCTAAGTAATAACTCAGAGAGAGATATATCTACACGTTGGCCAACCCTATCGACGGAGTCTTTATATGTGGCAGTACTTGGTAGTTGTGCATCCTTGTAACAACAACACTAAGTAATAACTCAGAGAGATATATCTACACGTTGGCCAACCCCATCGACGGAGTCTTTATATGTGGCAATACTTGGTAGTTGTGTGTCCTTGTAACAACAACACTAAGTAATAACTCACAGTGAGAGAGAGAGAGGTACTTGGTAGTTGTGTGTCCTTCTAACAACAGCACTAAGTAATAACTGAGAGAGAGAGAGAGCAAAATGAGTCGATGAAAATTGATAGTGATCGAGGGTGAGAGATACAAGACAATGGTTTTTTTTTTTTTTTTTTACATGTCTAGACAAAGGGAAGAAAAGAAAAGAGGAAAATTTTAACTAATAACCTCCGCTTCATCAGGCGTGGTCCCAGACGTGGATACACCATCGACTTTCGTAAGTTCTAATCTTATCTTATGGTCCCGACCTCATTTCCCTCGTGCCACATAAAGTAAACCAAAAAGAGTCAATGAAAAATGATTGTTATCGAGACTCGAGAGTGAGAGATACATGACAATGCTTTCTCATTGAAAGCTCTTATTAGAAAAAATTAAGCATTGTGTTTGTGTGGAGGGAAACTGAGACACATGAGCTCGCTGGATTTGACTTACTTTTTTATTAAGTAATGCTATTGTTTTTTTCTTTCTTTTATTAGAATCTTTTTATATCGACTGACGTAGTGTATTTCAAATAAATTTTTATGTTAGTCATTTAAAAAAGTCACTTATAACACATTACATCAGTCAATGGCAAAGCTATTCATAGGCCAGAGGGGGCCATGGCCCCCC
>FXXK01002309.1:4704-14837 GCA_900184695.1 Betula pendula | reverse complement strand
TTGGTTTTTTTTTTTGTTGAATATATGAGAAATATATGTTTAATTTTTTACTAATGATGCGAGAAATAAATATTATTAAAAAAATATGTACTTCTCACATATTAAAAGACACATATCTTTCTAATAAGTAGGGGTTACTATAATAACGCCTAAGTAGATATATGTAGTTACAGTTGATCGCCCCTCTTACCATTTTGCTTAGAAAAAAATAAAAAAATAAAAATTCTCCCACCTAATTTATAGGAATTTCTGTCCTTTCAGAACTTTGAAAAGTAGAGAAGCCAAAAAAAACATAAACCGCTGACACAAGAAGAATAGTGTCTGTACCTACAAACACTTCATAAAATCTTCTTATCTTTCTCTCCTATCCTTCCACAATTATTCAGGGAAAACAAAAAAACGGTCTGTATGTTTTCCAGTTATCTCAAAATGGGGTCCATGTATTAATCAAGACTTAATTGTTTGAAAAGGAAACAAAAAAAAAAAAAATCTATCTTCTTCTTATCTTTCTCTCCTATCCTTCCACAATTATTCAGGGGAAAAAAAAAAAAAAACAGTCTGTATTTTACTGTTGCAGTGCGGAGCGCGGGAATTTTGATTTTCAGAGGTTAGATTTAAAAAAAAATTTAAAATTTAACAAAAATTAATTTTAAATTTAGATAATTACTAACAAAGATATTAAAATTGAAATTCAACAAATTGTAAATTATTTTTTAACATATAAATGTAAATTTAATTATTTTTCATTGCCTGCGTTTTAATTTTTTGAGTTGTACCTCCGATTTAAAGTCTCATTTTAAATAAATTGCATTAAGTTATTTAATTAAGTTTTGCATAAGGTCTTTGATATTTAATCATTGTTTCCAAATAAGGAATAAGGACTAAAAATTTTGGGCACATAATAAAAAACTTTCAAACGTTTGTATCTCAGTCTTTGTGTTTTTTTTTTTTTTTTTTTTTTTGTGGAGCCAAACAAAATAGTAGGAAATTTCATAATTTCATTATTTTTTCGCAGCTTTCAGCATTAATAACATTCATTAAAAAAATAGTTATTATTAATTAAAAAAATGAAAAAATAAATTTAATTTAAACAGATTGCGAAAAGGTTGTAGTTATTCAGAACGGAAAAAGTAATTCGAAAGATTGTTGTTTTTGTTTAGGAAATTCATGGGGAAAAATTTACCAAATGCTTAAACAAGAATATAATTAATTTAGACTATCAAAACCACCATCTCTAATTCAGGAAAAGAAAAAAGAAAGCCACCATCTCTATTAAATATTATTGAAAAGAAATGCCAAAATTTTAAGATGGTGGAACTGGCACGAGGCCCCAAATTGTTTTCCCAAAACCCCAACAATTCACGTTAGTGAGAAGGAAAAAGTTCAACAGGGCCCCACTTTTTTTGTTTTTTTTGTTATTTTAAACTTCAAAGGGCCCCCACATTGAAATTTTTAAACGCATTTTTCATTTTTCCAAAAAACCCCACATTTTGAAAACCTTTCAGTCCTATTTTTCATTATCAAAACGCCTTCGTTTTTGGCAAAGTTAAAAAGGACTTTTGAGAAGAGTCGTTTCCTCTTTCCCCTGCTAAAACCTAAAAACTATAAAAACACTTGAAACAGTTTAAAGAGATGGGAACAGAAAAATTCAAACACAGAAAGACAGTTATTGTCATTTGAAAATTTTTTCACATATCCCGTCTCCTAGAGAAATTTTTTGCCGGTTAAAATATCAAAATGGCTCTTGATTTGAAAGGCTGAGGGTGGGGCGCCAAGGCAGTACCAAAAAAAAAAAAAATTTTAAAAAGGGGTTTAAAGAAAATTTTTGGGGTTTGAGAAGGGGGCATTTTGACCCTCTCGGACCTTTCCCTCGCCCTTGTTGATTGTTTCCCAAGTTATCTTCAAAAAAAATGGGTCCAAATGTATTAAAAAGACTTAAATTGTTGAAAAAGTAAAAAACAAAAAAAAACAAATTCTAATTCTGTGTTTTACTAAAATGTGTGGTTTTCCAAATATTCAAAAAAAAAAACAAAAAAAAAAAAACAAAAAAAACAAAAAAACAAAACCAAAAATTTTAGGAACCAATTACTTAGTTACAAAGATTATTTTTTTTTTTTTTGTTTCCCTTTTCAAACAATTAAAGTCCCTTGATTAAGGGAATCTGAGAACCCCATTTTGAAAGATAAACTTAAAAAAAAACATTACAGACTTTTTCTTTTTCTTTTTTAAGGGGAAAAAAACATACAGTTTTTGAATGTTATCCCTTTTGTTGTGTGTAAATGGATTTTTGTGGATGAAAGAAAACTTTGAATTTCCTTAGTTTTAATTAATACGACAAAATATGTTCGTATAGACTGTATAAGGATTTTATGATTTTGGATGTCCAATTAAAATTTAATTGTGGAATTAGTTAATGGAATTAATTTCATTTTTGTAGGGCCCAGACAGAAACTCCAAGCAAGACCCATCCACGGGCCCAGACACACACCTATAAAATTCTCATTGATAGATTTATTAATCATCCAAGGGAATTGGGGGACTCCTGTAGGGCCCAGACAGAAACTCCAAGCAAGGCCCATCCACGGGCCCAGACACACACCTATAAAATTCTCATGGATAGATTTATTAATCATCCAAGGGAATTGGGGGACTCCTGTAGGGCCTAGGAATTACCTAAGGCCCATGTCACCAGCCCACAGCCCAAAAGATATACCAGAGGGCCTAGAGTATCAGATATATTATATAAGCATTTAGGTATTGTCTCACACATAACAATCATCTCTCCATCTCCTTTCTCCTTTCTCCTTTCTTCTCCAACTGACTTCACCATCGGAGGGGCCCCACTGGCAAGCGCCAGTGGGCCACTCTAATGGCTTCTTCTCATTTTGCAGGCGGAGCTCCTCCCTGGAAGGCGGCCTGGAGCCACTGTAGAAAACCGGACATCTACAGTTGGCGTCGTCTGTGGGGAGTCCGACTTCCTCTTACCATGGATTTCGGACTCCAACGAACAAAGGCTTCTGGCCGGTGACCAGAGGAGCATTCGTCTGAACTTCTGCTTGAGCAATGGCAGATTTGCACTCTCCCATGGTAAATCAACATTCTCCCATAGTAGATCTGTACTCGCATCTTTCTTCACCGGATTTCAGCTCATCACTGGCGGATAGGCACCCTTTTATGGCGGATATGCATATATCTACGCCTATTTGCAGCGGATGTGTGTTCATCCATGGCAGATCTGTGCTCATCGTCGACAGATCTAAAATATATGTTGGAGAAAGTTATAGTAGCAGATCGGATTGAAATTCAGATCACACGGTTGAAGAAGGGAAGGCTGAGAAGCGCCGAATCCTAGAACCACGGCTTCGCAGTCGGTGCTCAGGGTCTTGGAGATGAGGCTGTCCTTCAAGCACTCCTCACAGCATCTCCAGAACCTCACCTCTGCCTCTCCAACGCGACCACGACTCCATTGAAGAACTCGAACAGAGCTTCAAGCCGCCTTCCAAGTTCTGAACCTCCGCGCCAACTGCATCTCCAGCGAGATCCAAGTCTGAATCTCCGCTCCACACCGCGTCTCCGGCGAGATTCCCTCCGACTTCGCCATCAACTATCTCCGGAAGCTCATTTTCGGCCCCAAGATCTGAACCTTGATCAGCCCAGTCCGCTACATCGCCGGCAACAACGCCATCGGCTCTGCCAAGCGATTCCGGAAGTTCTTCAGCGAGCCGAGCACCTCCGACACGTTTCGGCTCAGCCTTTGGAGCCGTTTCTACATCGCCGAAGACTCCTTCCCTCCGGTTCCGACTACTGCGGCGCACTCCCGACGGACCTACCCACTCTCGTCGGACCAGCAGCCCACCCCCGTCGGACCAGCCCACTCCCGCCGGACCAGCTCACCCTCGCCGGAAAGCTTGAGCACCGTGACAACTGTTGCCAAACTCGGAAAACGTCCGAGTTCTGACTTCTGCGCCAACGAGATCTCCGGCGATCTTCTCCCAAACACGATCGGCCAGCCGAGTAGGCTCCGAGTTCTGAGCCTCCGCAACAACCGCGTCTCCGGCGAGATTCCACCGAACGAGATCGGCCAGCTGAATGGGTTCCGAGTTTTGAGCCTCCGCGCCAACCACGTCTCCGGCGAGATCCGAGTTCCGAGCATCCGCGCCATCCGTGTCTCCGGTGAGATCCCCTCTATTTTCTCCAATCAGACCTTCCTCGACGGCTGGGTTTGTGGTATTTTGCTCCATTTGGCATTTGGGTTTGTGGTATTAATGCCCACATTCCCCCGCTGGTTCCAGTTCCCTCCCCAAACAAGGATCAGATCCAAAATAACGCCAGAAGAAGAAAGATGGCTTGTTTCGTCGCCGCCGATAAAGCTCAGAATGAGATGAGTTTAAATAAAGAGAAGAAAATAATAAAAAATAAAGAAGAAAAAGAAAGTCTGGTCTGTATGCCACCGGGGTATGCAAGAAATTTCGTTAAGCTGTGGGCTTTTCTCCTAACCGTGACTTCTCCAAATCCGAGGCTTCCCAAAAAATCTGAGAAGCTTTCAAAAATCCGAGGAGGCTACTCCAAAAGTTGAGGGCAACCTCCAAAATTCCGAGGCTTTCCACCAAAAATCGAGGGGCATCCCCAAAAAAATTCGAAGGGTCCCCCAAAAATCCGAGGCGGCTTCTTCAAAAAATCCGAGGGCTTTCTCCCAAAATCCAAGGGCACCACCAAAGAGCCTTAGGGACCCCAAAAACTCCGATGTTTGGTGGTGAGGGTGGGGATTGGGTGTTCGGGAGGGGTGGGTTGGGGAGGGTTTGGGGGGTGTGTTTCTCCAAATAATCCGAGGCACCACGAAAGAATCCGTGTATTGTGTCTATCTCGCCAAATACATCCGAGGTCTGGCTCCAGAGAAATCCGATTTTGGCACCTACTCCTGAGGAAAAAATCCTATGTCATCTCTCTCTATATATATATCTCTGAGGGCTTCTCCAAAAATGCGCGGGTTGTGGGAGGGGCACCACCAAAAATCCGAGGCACCCAAAAATCCGGTATGGGTCGTCTTAAATAGACGATTCTCTGATTGAGGTCTTGAGCCACCAAAAATCCGAGGCTTTCCACAAAATTTCGAGGGCTTCCATCAATAATTCCGAGGGCTACTCTATAAAATCCGAGGCTTACCCTAAAATTCCGAGGGCACCTCCACTAATTTTCCTGAGGCTATCTGCTATATAATCTGAGGCTAGCTCTCTAATGCCTGTAGGGGCTAATATCTCGGCGAGATGGATTTGCGATGGTGGCAACTCCAATGGATGATTGCCGAGGGGCGTATCGTCTCTAAAATATCCGAGGGGGTAGTATTCGCTAATTAATTCCGGAGTTCGACTGCTAGTAGATTCCGGGTTTGTCTTCTCCAGAAGGGCCGGAGTAGGGTGCTTCTCCAAGATAGTTTCGAAGGTCTTTTCTCCAGAGGTGGGTCCGAGCTACTTCTCTAGGTTTTTTGGATGGTCTTGTGCTCCAAGTTGGGCGTGGGGCGTATCTTGCGCTTATCCTGAGGGCTTGTCTTCAGGAGGGGCCGAAGGCTGTCTCCTTCGATATATTTCTCGAGAGAGTGTGTTGGCTTCTCAAGATTGAGGGTGTTCTCCATATTGTGCGAGGCTTCTTCTCAAATCGGATGGCGTTTTCTTATCCATAGTGCGAGGGTTGCTTCTCCACAAATCCAAGGGCTTCTCCAATATCCGGTGGGGATAGGGTGTCTCTCGAATCTCCAATAAATTCGGTGGAACCCAGAAGGGTAGTGAAGGCAGCCTCTCGTTGCCTTGAACTGGAGGGAACTAAGGCGCTAGATTATCCTGGCGTTATGAGCCCCGGGTATATGTGATTGAAGGGTAAGACTAATTGTATACTGATTTGGGAAATTACGGTTGCACATTGTGTTGTGGTGGATGCGTTTTATCATCTGTGTCCATAATACGGTAGATTTAGAGTCTCTGGTATTGCAGTATGCCGGTATTGGTTCTGTGATCTGGCCGTTGTTGTATCATTGCGGCCTCTAATCCTAATATAGCCGCGATTAAAGAGTAATTGGTGATGGTTTTGTATGGGAATGGGGGGTTTTAATGCGCCTGTCTTCTCTTACACGGAATCTCCTAAAGAAAGTAGTTTTACTTGTCTTTTAATTGCCTTTTCTTTCTGATTTGAATATTGCAAGTGTGACTGGGTTCAACTAAGGAGTGATGAAGTTCAGAATTTGGTCTTTGTCACATTTAGCCTACAAGTATGCCCGTAGAAGACCTGTTGCATTACATGGAAACATGTCCATTTACTGGGTTGCCATAATTTTGTTTATCACACCTATTATTCTCTACTCATTGATCATGATTGGGATATATACATACAAATTGTTTCAGGCTGCTACACTCACATAAATTCCTATTATGTTTTAAGGCTTTCTCCTTGCTTTAATGCCTAATGACAAGGCAAGTAGAAGTCTCTTATGAGTTCTAGACTACAAGTACTCTGTCACACTCTTGTTATGCTCATCTCGTGTGCGACAATCCGAAATGATTAATTCAAGGGCTTCTTCCAAAATGTGTCGAGGAATCTAAGCCCAAAACCCTCGAGGGACATCTGATTAGCTCAAAGAACACCTCCATGAACCGAGGCCCACTCTCCAAGAATCCGTGTAGCGCCACCAGATAAGTTTGATTATTAGTGGTATTTGCTATCATTAGCCTTCAGTCTGCTAGCATTTCCACTACGAATGCGCTATAGTGCTTAACCGCTCATTGTTGATTTGTCACAGTTGCTACAGATATTTCTATACATGGGTAGTGGGCCATATACTGGCATCTCGTTCATATGGCTTATTATCTCTTGAATTATTATATCTGAAGTTAAGTTCTTTATTGTTCTATGTACACCGAGTATTTATCTGCTCCTTTATATATTGGGAAGGGTATTTGAACGCTACTAGGTGAAATTTATATGCCCTGGAAGCCTATTTGAAGCTAACGATGGAATCTCTATTGATGCTGCCATACAAGCCTGTCGCACTGCTAAAGTTTGCCACGACATTGCAGTCACCATTGTAGTATGGGATATCATGGTACTGTCATTGGTTGAATTCACATTGGCTCGTCAATTTCACGTCATCGTATGGGTGTATGGGCGAACAACTACGACTCTCTTCCATGATAGGATTGTATTGTGGAGTTTGAAAAGTCTTAGGGAGAGGCTTACCAGCGGAATTTTTATATGCTCCTGAAGCCTATTGAAACTACATGGAATCTCTATGATGCATGTCATTAACTTCAACTACAGTATTTGGCTATGACATCTGCGAGTGCCATTATGATGATCTCTATTAACGGTCGTTCATCTTTAGTGCTGGGTTGCTGCGAGAGGACAAACCAGTCATGCGAGGACACTCTTATTTACTACCGTCAGACTGTCACGACATCAAGGCGGTATAAGGGCCTCTCCTTTGAGCATCTTAAGACCTTGCTCTCTAGGCTGTTACGACCATCAAGGCGGTTGATGCGCCTCCCCCTCTGATGGCATCTTAAGACCTTGCTCCCAGACTGTTACGATATCAAGGCGGTATAAGCCCTCTCCCTCTGAGGCATCTTAAGACCTTGCTCTTAGGCCCGATCCTCGGTAATTCGCTCCGAGGATCGACTCGGTAATTCACTTTCGAGCGCCACACATGGACTCCATCGCCACGGGCCGTATAAGCTCTCTCCCTCTGAGGCATCTTAAGACTTTGCTCTAGGCTCGATCCACGGTAATTCGCTCCGAGGATCAACTCGGTAATTCACTCCGAGCGCCACACATGGACTGCATCGTCATGGCTGTATAAGACCTCCAAACCGAGGCATCATAAGACCACATAGACAGCCCGATCGTCGTATTGCTCCGAGGATCGGTCTCGTAACGCTCCGAGGTTATGCTACACATGGGTACTCAGTTGCCATGACCGTATAAGACCTGCCCAACCGAGGCATATAAAACCACAGCTGTCGGCTAGGATAGATCATGCCGGTATCGTGGAATATTGGTGTGATTGGTAATTAGACGGTATATGTCATTTTCTTTTGTGACCGGTTTAGTGCACTAAATCACATGTATAGATTATGGGAGCGGTCGTCCAGCGGGTAGGTTTGCCAGTTTGGTTGCCCAGGATTCGACCATTCTCTATTAGGTGTGTGTTGTTTTGACGAGTCGTCAGCTTGGAGTTATCCGTTGCGGGCGAGGGATCACGGCGATCTCATATTGGTATACGTGGGCGTCATGTTCAGGTTCTGATATTGCTGGAAGTTGTGTTTGCACCATGAATCACCATCTCTAGTGTAGAGGGTGGTGGTTGTACTGCGTCGCATCTTTATTGTCGGTTGTTGCGCCTAAGAGTCACCTACTCTATTAATGGGGCCACCGGTCCGATCGCCGGTCGCCGGTCGCCGTAGGGTCTATGCATCGCCGACCGCTTGGGTAGTACGCCATCGTCTATGCGGTTTGATGTATGTGGCTACGATCTCGACCGCGCCTATGTGTCGAAGTAAGCACGGATCACCACTACGCCTGTGGATCCATGTTGACTCTAAGCTAGAAACAATTTTTGCCAAAATTATTCTCATAGTGGTAGTGATTACTAAAGTGCATCAAGGATTGGTGGACTTCCTTGTAGGGCGCCAGACAGGAGGGAGTTATCTCCAAGAAGGCAGTCCAGACGAGGAACCAGGTAGCGAGGCAACCTAATTAAGGAGTATGTTCTCATGATAGATATTTGTATTAGTATATGTGCGAGAGCCAAGGAATTGGGGGGAGGGTGGCGTGTGGAGGTCTCAGATCAGAAACACACAACGGGAAGCCGCGGATCCGATGCGGGAGCGCCGATACACACACCTAGTTGAAAATTGGACCTGTGGAGGATGGATAGAGTTGTGGATTAAATCATCCAAGGAATTGGGGACAGTCCGGGTTGGTATGGGCATGAGGAATACCTGTGTGGTAAGTGCTCATGTCACCAGCCCAACAGCTCAAAAGTGTATTACCCTAGGAGTGGGGCGCATAGGGTATCAGGAGTATATAGTAGAGTAGGATAATGGAGATAGGACATAGGCATTTGTTGACGACAGTATAGGATTCTATATGCCATCTCTCCCTTCTGATTTAACTTGCTCTCTGCCGGTTGGTCTCCTCTCGTCCTGTCGTTCGCAAGACTGTCTTGGAGCCATCGGAGGGCGGCATCTACAGAAGCGCGAGTTGGGCCACGGCTAAGTGTGGTTCTGGCGCGGATGTGTAGCGAGTGCGAGCTGGCGGCGCCCTGGAGCGGCTGAAGGCTGCACTGAGTACAAACTGGACATCTGTACAGGGTTCGCGAGTCGTGTGATCGATGGTATCGATGTAAACTTAGTTCTCTCTGTGTGTTTTTCATATAGCAGCTGCCAGCGAGAAATGATGATGGAGTTAATTTATATGAAATTCATCTTAATTTGGTGTTTTCCATATAAACCCATCTCTCCCGTGTCTATCTGTATTTTATATATATGTGGGCGGCCTTACGCGATGGTGTGGCTGATTGTTTGAGCAGAGTTCTTAAACCAGGTCGCCGGTTGCGTAGCGTCACTTGTATTCCGCGAATATCGCGCAGCGGAGGCGGCCAGTGTTGTTATGTTGTTTAATTTGTGTCTTAAAGGTTGTTGAGTTTGTGAGAAAAAACTAAAAATAGTTCATGTCTGTTCTTATTTTTTCGTTTGCGTGGAAGGGTGAAATATTAGGGGTTGAGTAAATTGAAGGGATGTAGCTGAGTGGTGTGATTTGTTTTTGGAGGGAAGAGATGTGCGTAATTCTATATGTGGTACCAATGATGCCGAAAGTTACGTATATGCAGATCTTGTAGTTGTAGAAGAATTTGAGGGCGGACGAGAGAGATTGGTACCGTTAGATTAAGGAGGGTAGTGTGTCGTGCGTGTAAGATAGTCTACGTCTGATTTGAGTATTGTTATGTAAAAAAGAAGATTATATGTGATATAGTAGACTGTTCTGAGTTTTGGATAGTGGAGTATTATTAGATGGAGGTAAATATTGGTATTCTTCCATTCAGTGGGTAATTAAGGGAGACCACTTGAATGAACTAATCTCTTTCTCCC
>FXXK01002308.1:0-21575 GCA_900184695.1 Betula pendula | reverse complement strand
ATCATCATTGTTTTGGCCTATGATGTAGTCTAAAACTTTGGTGGTAACTTAAAACAAGATGCAATTAAAAAAAAAAGACTTAAAACAAGATGTCAATGGTTGTGATTAGAGGTGATAATTCTTATTTATGTATAGGGTTGAGGTCGTGTTGAAGTATAGATATAAGACTGTATAAGTCAATTCGACCTATTTAATTAAATAGGTTAAACATTTTAACTTTAATTTCTTAATTTTGTATTAGGTTCGTATCGGGTTTACATGTCTTGTCAAAAATTGCTAGCCATTATATCGCGTGCTGAGTTCAGGTTGTGTTGAAGTATGTATATAAGACTATACAGGCCAATCTTAACCTGTCCTATTTAATTAAAAGGGTCAAACTTCTCAACTTTAAACCTTCTAATTTTGTATTAGGTTTGTATCGGGTTTATGGGTCTTATAAAAAATTATTTGCCATTAAGTCGCATGTCGAGTTCAAGTTATGTCAAAGCATGTGTATAAGACTATATAGGTCAATCATCTTCTTAATCCTAACCCTTGAATTTTGTGTTGAGTATGTGTCGAGTTCGCGAGTCGTACCAAAAATTGACTACTTTAATTATGACGTAAGTGTTTTAAATGTGATAAATAATCATATTGTGTTACATCACTTTGTAAAATTTTTTTTCTTTTTTTTTGTAAAATATTTTATAAACTTAACATTCCATTCTCATTCTTTAGTTTTGATAAGATGTAAACGTCTAATTTGTTTGCATTAGGATGATTTAACGAGGTCAGTTACGTAATATTGACATGGTTCAGCTGGCAGTGACCCACATAAAGCTTGCATGATGCTGATTTTATGATATCTTGTAACCGTACGTAGTTTTGGTTACTGTCTCTGTTTTTACCTGAAATGATTCTCTGTTTTGGTCACAGTTTGGGGCTTATCTTGTCTGAAATGAAAGCCTCGTCGTCCCTTCTATCAACAAAGAAAAAAAGAAAAAGAAAAGGATTTACCTAAGTCCAATAATTCGTCATGATTTAATGTTATTTGGTCTCACAGACCTATCATTTACGTCACAATCTAAGTTGCCCAACAAAAAATGTAGTAGTAGTTAGAATCGGACGTAAAAAAAAGGTCACAATCTATCCTGCTCTTAGTCTTTCCAAACTAAAACCCAACTAATGCAAATCAATTTAAATGGAGTAATGTTACATTTCACACATATATCACATTCTATAAGTTAGTGTAACATAAATGTGATAAATATGTATAAAATGTAACATTATTCTTAAAGGAAAGTAATATTCCAACTATATAACACACCCCTGGGAGATAAAAGCCAATGACATAAAAAAGAACAAAAAAAAAAAAAAAAAAAGAGTAAAAGATAGTCTTTAAAACTCTAACTTGTGGATGTAGATTATAGACCGAATTGTATAAATTCTTGTGTATATCTATTTTCTTTCTTTTTTCAATTTTACTTTTTATTTGATTATAAATTTCTTCACGATATCAAAATTATTGGCTAACTCTAGTATTTGATCCGTAATGGCATGTGGACCTTTTTTTGGTTTTTTCTTCTCCTTTTTTACCTCAAAGTATTGCCGTGCCGTACTTTTTCTAACTTGATAATCATTTAAAAAAAAAAAAAACCTCAAGATCCATATTTCTATGAGTTGCTTTTCATAATCTTCCTTCTTCCTATTACATTCAACACTTAAAAGCCTATAACCATTAAGCAAAACTTTATTTCTAAAGAAAAATTGAAAAATAAATTTTTCAAAGCATAGTTGTTTCAAGCTATAATCCATAAACTAATTTAATCTAGGTTCAACTAAATGAGCTCATACTGGGCTCAACCAGGGCCCGACGTCGTTTAGAATATGTAGTGTTACGACAAAACTCAATGAGTGTACTAAAAAGGAAAATTCAAGTCTTGGTTTTAATTTGTTTCCGATTTTGCTCTAGAATCCTTCAAAATTACCACGTATCTATAATATAATTATATAAATGGCAAACCAATATATAATTTGTATAACAACTCATTGATAGCAGAAAGTGATTTATCTTATACGTTCTTGTCAAAAGTTGAATATCATTGATTTGGGAGGGCCACAGGTTCAACCACTCGAAATCTCCCACACGCACAGTCACTATATATATGTTCAAAACCACTTTCTAAATCTTTGGAATGGGGTCATCCTCCGGTCTACAACCTACAGGTGGCTCTGTCGGATAATGATATATAACAGTAATAATCGTTCAAACTGTTAGTAATTTAGACGATTAATATAAATCTCATATGAACTCTTTCATATATATTAACTGTACAAATTATGAACAGCTAATTATTGTGAATTCCAATCGAATTCCACCGCTCTCTAATCATTTTATGTACTCATCATCTAGACCAATAAAATGAAAATCTTGACAATTAAAAACTAATAACGTAGTTATCATCTGTATACCACTATCGTGTATCGATCATCCTTGGAGTTGTTAGCATATTCAAAAGAAGTAGTAGTTGTTAAAGTCCTGTTAATTAATTAATTAATTATATGACCAGATAAGAGAAACATTCATTCCGTTCTTTTTATGTTTTTTTTTTTTTTAGAGGATTATTTAGGTATCATGCTGACTCAGAAAAGATAACCTTATCCACAACTTCAAACTATATGTCTCTCTCCTCCTCTATTATTGCGAAACAATTGGCAACTCTCTCTCTCTCTCTCCTATAAGTGAAACTCTATTGGTGTGAAAAAAAAATAATAAAAAAAAAAAAAATTACAGAGAATATAAACAAAAATCCCCATCAGTGATCCTAGACAAGCGTTTGTGGCTTTGCTTGAACTTGAAGTGATTTAAAGAAAGTTCAGAAACCTATCCTATCATGAAGAAAATATCCGTCCAATGGGGCCCCTCCTTTTATGTTCCTATTCTGGCATTGGATGAAGGTGCTTCGCGCGGTTAGGTAGAACGTGGCCTCCGCTACCAAAAATGCAGAGCTAAAACAATGCGTCAAGATTTACCTTTTTTTTTTTTGCTTTTCTTTTTATGCATCAAGATTTACTTGCAAGTACAACTGAATGTTTGCTCAGAAAAAAAAAAAGTACTGCTGTAAGTTTCAAAATTCCTATATTTAGTTTATCAACCTACCCTCTTCGATCAACTTTAGTTCAAATTCTGTTTATATATATATAAACATCACTATTAAAATAGTTTCTCTAAATTCCACTTTGGAACTGTATCATTTTAGTTATGCACTTGTAAATTCTTAGTAATAGTCTTAATTTCTTCAAGCGCAGCAAAGAACAAGACGACGTTTCATTCCAAACTAGCTAGAGAGCTTGCAACCACCATTCATTTTTATCGACGGGATCCCTTTTTATTCAATCTCTATATATTCCTGTTCTTGTATTATTTGATCCTCAACCAGTCAATTAAGCTTGGATAAAAACAAAAGTCTTTTTTTCTACCTTCCAGTCTTAGTATATTCCTATCTCTATAATCAAGTGGTCCAAGAACAATTGGCAAAAAAAAAAAAAAAAAAAATGGTCCAAAATTGCGAGACCATATGTAATTTTGTCAATAACCAAATAATTATTACAGCCTAAAGGTGCTTAGAAATTTGGCATGATTTTCTTAAGTTCTGTCTAGAACTGCAAAACTACTAAAAGAGCCATTTAAGAATGGATTTAATGATCAGCTGGTTTTCCTAAGAAGCACGAAGTATACCATTATTCTAACAGTAACTTTAATATTCTAATGGATATTTTTTTAGCTTTTAAATGATTGTTATAATCATATCTAGTGGCGGTTGAATTTATTAGAATATATATGACATTACCCATTTATTATGTTTGGATGCCTTATAACTCAACCTAATTAACTATTTAACAGTGGTAGGAGGTAGTTGAACCATCTAAAAAAAAAATGCTCGAGCCACCTTGATTCGTTAGATTTGGGGGTGGTTAAAACAGTGGTCGAGGGTGGCTCAACCATCCTATAAATTCTGGAGGTGGCCGAACTACTTTTTCGGGTGGCTCTGCCCCCCTAACTAGAGGTTGTTCAAAAACCAACCTTTTTCTTTTCTATAATTTTTGGATTTTAGGTTTTATTATTATTATTATTATTATTATTATTAGTTTTAGTTTTAGTTTTTTCAATTATATTCAATTTAATTCACCTTCTCAAACATATAATCCCAATTTTATTTTCTATTCTCTAAATCATTTAAACATAATTTCAAATATTTTTTTCTCAATATTCATAATTTTAAAACAATACAAAAGAATACAAAAAAATAATCGCACATCCAATTGAACTTAATAATTAGAAGAATACTAACCAAGGGACGAAATTCTAGAATTTAAAAAAGGATAGAGTTTTTTTAAAAAAAATTTCTAATTCAGTCTATAAAAATATCATGTGTCATTTTACATTTAAAAAATACATACATTTTTAAAAAATATATACATCTTACATGTAAAAAAAACATATGACATTTATAGACAGAAATAGAAGAAATCTTTTTCACACCCCAAGTTTTCAGCTCGAAACAGTTGAGCAAATGGTACGAAGGTTTATTTTTTTTATTTTTTTTATTTTTTGTAATTTTAATTTTTGGCTGTTGAGAAATTGCTTATCTCACCAGCTGAGTCATGGGTGAGAAAATGTAAAATCGTTAAACAATGTGAGCTTTGCTTGTATCTTAATCAAAGCGTAAGCTTCCAAACTTTTTGTGACCTTTCTTTTTGTCTTACTAATTTACTGGACTCTACCATCCTAGCCTATGTCCATTAATTAAAAGTAGTGGTCCACCGGGACTAGCTCACCCTATAATTAGAATCAATTGGTTTAATTGATGATACCGATTATATATTAAAATAAATGTATGGGATTAAATTAAAAACTTTAAAACTTACGATCTCTCTCCCTCTCTCTCTCTCTCTCTCTCTCTCAGTTACATGCTTTACCCGTCTTTCTTCCATTCCATGGACTTATGCATGTGACACACATGCTCATCAAGCAGTCCAGAGTCCAATCATTGGAACGCAGTCTTCGCAAGATCTACTGAATTTCTTTTGGTTGAGAAGTACTAGCTGTCCCAAAGAATAATGCTAGAAGGAGGATTTACCCAATAAAAAAAGCTTCTTTATATATATATACAAAAGATCATATAAAGGATGGATAAAATCAACAGACTGGACATTATGATCAACGTATGTACATTATTTTTTCGCTCACAATCCTTTGTATCCTTTTTTTTTTTTTGATGAATTTATTTTTAGTGCATTGGTAACTCGATCGGGTATATAGATTTTTAAGCACACACGATGACCGTGTCATGAGTTCACATTTTCGTTTGGGTTATATATGCATGCATGGCAGGATATTTTGATTACTTGTTGCAAAGGATTGTGAGCGGACAGCAGGTGAAAATGAAATCCACTAACAACCTTGCACATTAACATTTAGTACGTGTTTGAAGTTGACCAACCTCACCTCTTGGATTTTTCTATAAACATGAAGTCAAGTATTGTTAAAACTAAGGATAAGATTGTCACATAATTAATACATCTTGTATTCTTCATGAAGTAGTTTGATGGTTGTATCCATGCCATGATGCATTAAAAGTATGTATTATTCAAAGAGAGATTGAGTTTTAATTAGTAACAAATGATAAGCTCAAATGTAATTTGTGGATCATTATACACATTCAACTAAAGCTGGAAAAATTGATATAACTAACCTATGTTTCAATAAGGGAGTCCCGAAACTAGTTTAGTTGATCCTTGGATGAGATAAAACGAACATATAGAGAGCTAGAGGAGACTTGAGTATGCACGAATGATAGTCAATCTCTATGTCCTTAGTATGAGCATGAAAAACGGGATTTGCAATGAGATAAGTAGTTCCAATATTATCACACCAAAGAGCGGGTGATTGAGAACAGTCGACATCCAACTTGCGTAATTAACAAGGATTGGATCCAAATTAATTTAGTAGTGGTGTTGGCAATAGCCCCATACTCCGCCTTATTACTTGAGCAAGAAACTGTCTTCTGTTTACGTGAGTTGTAGGAAATAAGGTTTTGACCAAGAAAAATGTAGTAGCCACTTGTGGAGTGGCGATCATCTATGTATCTTGCCTAGTCAATATCAGAAAAGGCTTGAAGCTGAGTTGCAGAATTTGAACAAAGAACAAGATAGTGATCCATAGGTTTGCTTTAAATAACGTAGGATGAGTTTCACAACAATCCAATGATTTGTAATAGGGCCATGCATAAACTAGAAAACTTTGCCCACAATAAAGGTAAGATTAGGGTAGTTGTTCAAGAGATATTGGAGAAATCCCACACACTACGATAAAGTACTGTGGGATCATAGAAAGAATCACCAGAGAATTGGAATAGAGATGAGGTTGGCAGATGACATGGGTGATGACACTACTTTGACGATGATCATATTGGTCTTCTATACAGCAAATCAAATATGTAACATTTTTGTGTTAGGTAGAGACCATTTGGATTGGGCAAATTCTTTCTTCCTTGAACGAATTAGAACTGAAATAGATTGTGAGTTAGGCCCTGTGACAATAATGTCGTCAACTAGATTAACATCAGAATAGTATCTCAACCATTTGTGTTAATAAATAGTGAGGTTTTTGATTTGGAACTCACGAAGCCCAATGCCAATAGTTAGAACTCAATCTTGGAAATCAGGCTCATAAAGCTTGTTGAAGCCGATATAGAGCTTTATGAAGATGACAGACATGCTTAAAAATAGAGGGATGAAAAAATCCCAATGGTTGAGCCATAAAGACATCTTCTTGAATAACACCAAGTAAGAAATTATTTTAACATCAAGATAATGTACGTATAAACCAATTTGAGGATACAACAAGAGATAAAATAGTGCGAATTATCACCGGTTTGACAACAATGAAAGTTTTACCATAATAAAAAACATGTTGCTGAATTATGACATGTTTATCTTAATTATCATGTATTATATTTATATTACATAATCCTGTCATATGATCATTAAATTAAGGATCTTATTTTGTTATTGCTTGTGACTCATAACCCTTTGATAAATTTCTAAGTTCATTGCATAGACAACACTTAGTTAATGTGTATTATTACTCACTAAGTCGTAAACTTATGTTTATATCTTTTCACATGTAAAATATGTATTGTTTTATAGTCGGTTTGTTGATGATGTCGGAAACGGTGGAGAATGAACAATTTATCCTGAAAGTCTTGGAGGACCTGGCTTGGCTTATTTTTGAGGAGTTGGACCCTGAGTTGTCAGATCTTTTGTTGATGGAAGAATTATGGGGATGAAGAATTGATCATTTCTTAGTTTACCTGCATGAAGTTAATTTAATTCAGTGTGTTGGAGTAAGGGTTCTTTGATTGATTATGAACATGTTGTCGAGGTTATTCAAGATTGTGATATGAAGACTTTAATGAGCTTGACTTTTGGTCTAGTTGAACTTGTTTAATGCTTTAGTATTTTTAGACTTGGTTTGTAATATTTTTCGTAATTTGATGATTGATCTTAGATCGTAACACTTGATATTATCTATGTTATGTTTTGATGTTTTAGCTTAACTATGGTGATTGTCAATTGTGGTATGAATAGTGGCTATTTTGATTCTGATATAAGTGAAGTCATTTGCTATATACTCTCTTTTGATTGAGAGAGTTCAATGTCCCCCTATATTTCTATTTAGTCTCAATAGGAATGGGGTGACGCGTCGTGGAATCAATTACCAGTCAATGTTTCGGGGCATTACACCTCAGTCGATCGAGCGTAAGGCAATAAAGTTCTAGTTGGTTCCAATGACTCTCGATTGATACCTAGTCGAACCTCGGTCAATCAAGCTTAGTCATTGTTGGAAAAATTAGGGCTTTTACCAAGATATTTCATGACTTTCAAGGGTTCTAGGTTTCATTAGAAGTCCAAGGCTTTGTAGTGAGGATACACAATGTGAACGCATAAGTGGTTCAGATTCGAAACATGAGGATCTTAGTTCAGCAAAATAAGCCCAAAGTGTAAGTACAAACTTACTGATATAGCACGTAAACGTTTTACATATTATATTGTATATTGGGCATGCTTAATTATGATAATGAGCATTGTTGGTTGAAATATGTTCATGAATGCACTATATGTGTTCTACTTTGTTCAAAGGAAAAATGGATTTCATGGAAAATAGATTTAGATGTAAATGAGTTTGAAAGTAAATGATTTTAAAAATATGAGGTTCGAAAAGTATGCTTTTGCAAAAGAGTATGTAAAAGTATGATTTCGACAAATGGAAATGTTTGATTTCACAAAAGAATTTGCGAAAATGTTTTGGATTTTTGAATCCAATGATGAGAATGAGTCAAACTCTTATCCTCCTGTTTTCATTGATAAAAAAGAGTCAAACTCTTATCCTCCTACATCTATTGATAAGAGAGAGTCAAAATCTTATCATCTTGCATCCAGTAATAAAAGGGAATTAAACTTCTATTAATTTTGAATCCTGTGATGAGTAAGAGTTAACCACTTATCATTTTGACCCATGATTAAACGTTTGAAAAAGTATATGTATCTGCATCTGATTTACTCTGTTCATGTTTGAGTAAATGTCGTTTACATTACTACATAATATAAATTGTTTTACTACTTAATATTGTGAGGCATGGTCTATGGAGTTATATATATGTAGAAAAGAAATTGCAAAGGAAAATAAAGTTTGTTTTACAATTATGTATAAACCCTCTCCAAAACGTATGACCTACAAAACGGCTATAACAATTTATATAAATAACATTTATGAAATTATGTATTGTAGTAACCGATTTACAAAACACTATAGAATGGAATTTTAAAAGAAAAATGGGCTCACATCACACACTACAAGAGTTAGAATATTTATATTTGCTGAGCTGTGGACTCACACATCCACCTATAAAATTGTAGTAATTTTATAGATATCGTTAAAAAAGCTGTTGATGTCGACGGGTATGCGTGCTTAGATTTCTGTCCATGAGATTAGTAAGAGACATCTACCTTTGGAAGAGTTGACTTGAGCGAAGTCAACATTTGATATTGATATGTGTATACACACGACATGTGGCATGTTAGGGTGATTATGTATAAAAAATAGAGTTTAAGTTTTGTAATAACATTATGTTATAAAATAGAAGCTCAAGTATAGTTTATGACTAATTTTGTAGTTTTAAAAAGAAAAGAAAAATTTATACTTAGTAAATTTCCATTGTAAATATTTTAGTAAGCAATAGCGTCATGTGGAAAATAAGATATTTTCTGCTTACAACTTTGTTTTTAAGTCAGGGTGTTATATGTTTACTAAGATGTGTTTTTAAATAATTTTTTAAAGCTTAAGAAGCTTATTGCAAATCAATGCACTTACAAGGGCCCATTTTTTGTTTTGAGAAGAAAATATAAAAGAAATAATACACAAAGTATAACATGGTTCGGCAATATGCATACACCCACATAAAGGGGAAATGAAATTTCATTCATGATCTACAAATATTATTGTCCTCCATTATAATAGAGGATGTTAGCACATAATATGAAGCATACAAAGATCCAAAAATTACAACAAATTTCACCAAAATAGCAACATTGACATATATGACAGTTGTTGACACAGGGAGAGAGTCATTTAGGAAACTTTCCTCTCAGAGACAACTTTCCTTCTCTGCAACATATTGTTCTCTAAATTTTATCGGCCAAGAGATTCATAGCAAAAGAACTAATCAATATTGATTTTATGGTATATGTCAACATAGAGGATGAAAGCAAGGATCTACATTTATTTATGAGTAATGCTATAGGCCAATCCCATATCACGGTAGTCCAATGAGATAAGGGTGGAACATGGGTGTAATATAAACTATGAAAAATACCTAGAGGAGTTATTTGTGACACTATATAATTCATTAAATTAAATGACATCTTTTGTAATTCTCCATTTTCCCGATTTGAATAGAAAAAAAAATCATAAAATTAAATTTATATACAATATGTAAAGAATTAACTTTTTTAAGAGCATTTTTTATTCTGGTCAAAGGAGACACTACCCTCCTTTTTTTTTTTTTTTGGTCCCATTAGTTCCACACATCCGAACACATTGTAAAGATTCATGTAATGGTACAAAAAAACTCTTCTTTTTTTTGGGGGGGCTTTAGTAGAATGAAACAAGGGAAGAAAAATGGGGAAAGATAACTAATTTTATTTGTTTTGAAATGGAATGGAGCAAGGGAATGAAATGGGTAAGGATAAGGAAGGAACACATGGTTTTTTTTTTTTTTCTTCTCTCTCTCTCTCTTTCTCAATATTCCGAATAATTTAATTTCTTTTAAATTCAACTACAACAATTAGCCAATGATGAAATAAAAATCATCTTCACATTCTATCAATTGTATGTCGTGATTCAACAGGCAAAATTATCAAAGCTGTCTCTCAATTCAATTTTTCTTATGATTCGACTTTTGAAGAAGCACTTGCAGCAAGACTAGTAGGCTCCCTCTCTCTCCCAGATTTCACTTTGGAAGGAGATTCACTCACAGTCAATATGGCTTTGCAATTCCCTCTCTTATCTTAAGATTGGAAAATTGCAGATTTAATTTCTAATACAATTCCTTTGCTTCTGGTCTTTTTCCATTGAGAGGCCCACAAAGTTAACAAAAGTATTTATGTGTTTACTATATGACTTATTAGGCTGCTGCTAGATCTTATTCTGACATTCCCACTTTTTTTTCACCCCCAAGTTTCATTCCCATATATAGTGGTAATTAAAGATCTTTCTGATACAATTCCTTTGCTTCCGGTCTTTTCCCATTGGGAGGCCCACAAAGTTAACAGAAGTACAAACTTCTGTGTTCACTATATGACTTATTAGGCCGCTGCCAAATCTTATTTTGACATTCCCACTTTTTTTTCACCCCCAAGTTTCATTCCCATATATAGTGGTAATTAAAGATCCACCTCCTATTTTTTCTTTTTCTCTGTAGTTTTGGTTTCGTATCTATAAATGTACTTACAAAAAAAAAAAAAAATTGATACCCACATTTATTATCTAAAATAAAGATTTGGTTTGGATACTGTAAAAATAATTACAATACCTATGCTTAAAGGTTGAAATTTTATTTCAATTTTTTAAAATCAAATTCTAACCTTCAAAACAACTACAGCATAGATGTTGTCATTATTTTTACAGCACCTAATGCATATTCCTAAAATGATATATAGTACCCCACTTGCATAATCTAAAAAATAAGTTCTAAAAAAAATCATCTTTCTTCTTTTTTTTTTTTTTTTTTAAACGCTTTGGTGTGGATTGCGGTCAGCTTTCTTATTACACAATAAAAGGGTTTTAGGTAATAGGTAGGTTATATTCTAGTATTTATTTTTAAAGTGATGCTTTTGACTGAGTCCCATTTTATCCACTTCCCTTCCCTATATTATAATAATAATACCAATTTCATATGTTACTCAAGAAGGTGGCAGTAGGACTGACAAGGCATGGTTGTTTGGTCACAAATCACGATGCATATGGTTGGAAAATCATGTTTTATATATATACAAAATTGACAAGAGAATTTTTAACCCGATAAGGGTATTCCACTCGATGACCAATAAGTTTACAGAATTTTCATGTCGCTGGACACGTCGAAAGAGAGACAAACTGTAACTTTACGTGGGAGCCTGGGGAAATTTGCCGTCGCTGAGGGTAGAGTTTCCTGTTACCTGTTTATCAGCCACAAGAAATTCCACGACACAAAACGAGACTGATAGGTGGAGATGCTTATCCTTATCCCGTGTAGATTTCATACCCATACCAACTACCACTAGTTTTTGTCCAAGTCAATACCCTGTATATATATATATATATATATATTTTTTTTTTAAGTTAACATACTTTTTTATTAATATGCTTTTTTTTTTCCACAAAGATTTTCTTAATTATTCAATTTCTTGTAGTTTATATTATAGCAATCATATCCCTAAAATTTTATCAATTGTCAACTTCATTTTTTTCTTTTTTCTTTCTTTTTAATCTGAAGATGCTAGTTAGTTGGATTTAATGGCGACTCTAACGTGACATGGTTTTCATTAATTAATTAATTAATTAATTAGCTATTTTCAAATGAACCTCCTATTAAGTATTCAAGCCTAACATCAAATTCGGAAAACATTTTACCAATTGTAGAGAGTGATAAAAAGCGAGGTGCTGCATCTCCTGATCACCAATCTAAAAACTAAAACTACATTATTGATTTTTGAATACAGATTAATATATAGCACATTTCAGGGTTTTAACAAATCCCAAATTCCTAATACGTAAGGCTTTGTTTGGTAAAAAGTTTTTGAATTTTAAAAGGTAATAAAAAGTAATTAATATAATATAAAGTCAAAAGTCAAAAATATTTTACATGTCGTGAATTTTACTGGTAGAGATTGGAGCAGTAGACCATGCATGGTGTCAAATGCGGATGGGGATGGGGCCAAGCTGGTGTCGCTGTTTGTCAAGGTTTTACTAGTCTGGTACATATGAGAATTATGGGAAACTATCAGTCAACGTAAACGCATGTGATTGTGCCAACTTTCTTTTTTCTCCATATGCTCTTCTTTTTTTGTTTATTCTTATTTCTGCCCCTTAGTAATATTGTTGATATAGCTTCTGTGCTGTTGAAAATTCTATGATGACTTTTTTTTTCTTTTTTTTTTTTGAGATAAATTTTAGGATGACTTGGATAAAATCTAAAGTCACATGCATTATGTGATATACTCAACTCAAGTCACTATAATTTGATTTTTCTCTTTTACTAGGTATATATTATGGTAAAGACAATATTGAAAATTATGGAACAATTTATTGAAAGCTCTCAATTTTATTTTATTTTATTTTTTTCGCTTTTGAAGTCGCGCGAGAGCTCTGAAATTAAGTATGGTAACAATTTGTTACAATTTTCTAATTAATAATAATATTTATTGACTAAATAGTAGTAATTTGAGTAGAACATTCTATTTGGCAACATTTTCTAAAACTATTTTTGCTTCTCAAACGGCTAAAACCCTTTTTAAATGTCAATTAGCAGAACAAATTTATAAATGTATACCTCCCACCATCAACACAAGTTTCAAATAAATCACAAAACTCTTTTTTTTAAAAAAATAAATAAACACTTTTTCACAAATTAAGAACTACTTAATAAACGCCAAGTTAAAAAACGCCCAAAAAACGCATGTTTTTTTGTAGTGAAAGTACTACTTAAAAAAGTTAAACACAAGAACTAAACACATGCTTTTTTTTCAAACTCATTTTTTCAAGTGTGGATCTTCCTTTGCTATACCAAAAAAAAATTAAAACTAAATAAAAAAGAAAAAAAAAACGTGGCGGCTGTCGTGGTGGCCGCCTGCCCAGTGGCAATGACAACTGGCAACCACCTCAGTGCCCGGTGATTGGCACCGTGAAGACTAATTCAACCGCTTTTTTTTTTAAAAAAATAATAATAATAAAGAAACACTTTTTACTTGGTAATTTATTTTTCAGAAACACTACTAAAAAAAATAAAGGCACAAATTAAAAAATTCACCAGTCTCTGGAAGGGGCTTGTTAGTGGGGTTTTCGGATCATGCAAATCAAAACGTAACTACGTAAAACGAAGCAAATTAAGAAAATATATAAAAATCAATCATCAGGAGGACAGGATAAAGGAAAAGTACTGGCGAGAGCTAATTGGTGAGAGACAAGGACTTATACTTAACGGCAACTAACTAACACACCATTTTCAAACCCCGCCCTCGTCCCTCCCTCTCTCTCTCCAAATGGAAAGACTCTCACAACCCATGCAGTCACGCAGTAGCAAACCACCGGTCCAAGTCAACCCCTTGTTTTTCTCTCATAGACACACAACCAACCGCCCTAGCTAATATATATACGTATATCCACTTCTCATCTCCACCCCCACCCCCATTGTCTTCCTTCTTGCCCTCTCTCTCTCTCTCTCTCTCTCTCTCTCTCTCTCTCTCTCTCGCTGTGTCAAAATTATAATATGAGGAAACCTTGCTGTGAGAAGCAAGATACAAATAAAGGAGCTTGGTCCAAGCAAGAAGACCAGAAGCTCATCGATTACATTCGCAAACACGGCGAAGGTTGCTGGCGTACCCTCCCTCAGGCTGCAGGTGCGTTTAATTATATCACAAATCACAAATGAAACCACTTCTGGGGTTTTATGAATATTAATGAACATCGATAAATAGAGAGAATTAACATTTTATATGGGTAACATATATAATTCATCAAAGATATGTGTATATATGTGTGTGTGTGTATTTATGTATGTATTAATGGATCCTGGCTTAATTTTACTAATGATTTTGATCAGGCTTACTTCGGTGCGGTAAAAGTTGTAGGCTGAGATGGATAAACTATCTACGGCCAGACCTTAAAAGAGGAAACTTTGCTGAAGACGAAGAAGATCTCATCATAAAGCTTCATGCACTCCTAGGCAACCGGTACGATATTCTGAACATCGTATAATATATATTTCTCTTAATTTTTCAGTTTTTCTCATTAATTATTTATGCAATTGCACCATAAATTATGACATATATAGATTAATTACTGACAAAAAGAATACAAATTATATATGCTAGTACGTTAATTTTGACGGTGTGGTAATAATGTTTTTAATTAGGTGGTCGCTAATAGCTGGGAGATTGCCGGGACGTACAGACAATGAAGTAAAGAACTACTGGAACTCTCACCTAAGAAGAAAGCTCATAAACAAGGGTATTGATCCAAACAATCACCGCTTGAGCCGCAATCTCCCTCGCCCTCAAGGGAGGGCCCCGCATACATCATCTACAGCAACATTATCTGATGATCATCAGATCAAATCTCGTGCTCATGATGATCATGATCAGCAGCCAGTGAAATCCCGAGGCGAAAATGATCAAGTACTCTCCGATGCCGGAAGCTGCTTCGAAGATGATGACCACTCGAGTGGGTTGGCGGATTTAAACCTTGATCTATCCATAAGCATTCCTTTTACTTCACTTTCTAATGCGGAAGAGGACCAAAAACGTAACGTGTCGAAAACATCATCAGATCAAGTACTAGACTTCACTCCCTCTCCTGCGCTTCTACTCTTTCGATAATTCATTCCTTTGATTTATTTGTCAAGAAATTCGACCAAACTTTCAAGTACGTGGCATTAATTTGCGCAGACAGGAAAAGATCAATATTGATGCGAAACGTACGATCAGGCATGCACTTAAAAGGAGAGATCGAACCCCAAGATGAGTCACAGCAGTCACTTATAAGGCATGGGGCACAGGATCGTATGTCTGATTAGCCAAGAGCTTCTTATTTTCTTGCCCATTTAATTGCCCAATGTCGATCGACAAAGATATATATATAGATTCCATTGGGTCACCATACCTGTTCTAATAATTAATTAAGCAAGCAAAGTTGTTTTAATCTTTTAATTGTGAACATGAGCATTTGAATTTATTGTTTATCTGCATTTAATTTGATATGATTCAATTGTGAATTAGTGTTTCGCTTTTTGGGGGCCAGTAATTCACTTCGAGCTAGAATATATAAGTGAATGACGCCGTTCACGATAGGGATCTTCTGAAATTGGGGATCCCTCATCTTTCTGTCCGAGCAAGGAGCCTATCTCATGTGAAGCTCTTTGCACGGGCAGATGCTGATCTGCTTGGATAAGAGAGCCCGGCCCTTTAACTATTTTCTTGTTACTATCTCTGTTATCTTCTTTGGGCAGAGAATAATAGGGGGCCTGGATCTCGCTATGCCATGTTCAGAATAATGAGTAAAGAAGAGCTAAAATAGGTTCGATTTAAAGTCTAATCCTTTGAAGCCATAGCTAATTAACCAATTATCTGTGGCAGTCTCTGAATTTCCTATAGGGGAGATATGAGCCAGCAATGGATAATGCATATTGATCAATATAATAATGTAAAAACAAAGCTGTAGATTCCATTCACGTTACAAGTCTTGAGAGTCGACACTTTTTTATGCAACGCAGTTGTTTAAATCCTTCTTTTTTTTTTTTGCGAAAGAACTTTTAGATTTAATGGCATATATATGAAACTAATTAGAAGTATTTTACTAATTAATTCTATGTTGGATTAAAAATTACCATCAAATGCGGGTAAAAGGTTGGGAAAAAAAAAATCTACCAAACTTTCAAAAGGAGTCATTTGTTAGGAATTTATTGGAGTATGACTCTAATTACTTGCGGTAGTAGTTGCATGTGAATCAATATATTAAACCTGCATGCCATGCAAATTAAAATCTGAGGGGAGATTAATTTCACATTTCGGAAGTAATTGATGAGCATGTTGATACGTCTAGCATTCAGTATGAATTGAGGAGTAATTTGCGATTAAATTCGGTAAATTTCCTTTTTGAGATATGTTATCTGTCATTATTTCCAAAGGAAAGATTTTTACCTGATTAGGAGATCATAAACATATATCTTTATGGTGAAATATCATCTTAAGCTTCTTCAATTCTTCTTTTCTTTTCATTTTTTTTCTTTTAAAAGAAACAACCATAGTAAATTAAGGATCTAACAACCAATAACTTTTCAATGACATGGTTTCATTTGAATGTCTGGACTATTAGGGATGGTTACCGACCCCTTGGGGTTGAAATTTGGTGTTTAATTTCCAAATTCCTACCTGGGAAGTTTGGAATCAAAATTTGAATTTCGAGCCAAGATGAATAATATGAAATTCTAAGAATAGTCAAAAATCTCTAGCCGGTTTGAAATTCGGATTTACCGTTAGGTTGGGCTTGGGCCTCTTCTCCAAGGTCGATCTCACTATGAATTGCTTGTCCATTGAAGCCAGTGCAACAAGAAAGGTCAACAAAATAGCGAGGGCCTGGAGGATCAACAGCTAAGATTGTTGAGTTTCTAGATGATGGGCTTGTACTACTACGACCTCTACGAGTACCCTAGGGTTTACAAGGTTTGTTGCTTGCGGTGCCCTAACTGCAGGAGGGGCTTCCAAATGGCCGGTGCTCGTCCTCGAAAGCATGCATCCGATGCAAACTTGATTTGATTTGTAGGACTCATATGTATGTGAGCTAACAAGGGAGGAGATCGACACAAAAGGGATCGAGTGGTAAGCCGTAACAAGGACGGAGATGACGCAAAATGAAAGAGCAAGTTACATGCTGTTAATTTTTTTTTATTATACCTTGAGTTGGATCGGAATTTAGAATTTTTGAAATCTAGATTCTGAATTCTACCTTTACCCAGGGTAAAATTCTGTTACTAACCTCAAGTCGAGGCCTGTCGAGAGCCGACCAGGTGGCTTGGGTAGGCTTGAAAAGCTTAGCTCGAGGTTGTATATATAGAGCGGGTAATGCCCGACCCTAACACTCATCTAATGCTCACATAACACTCATATGACATAAAATGTTTTTTTTAAGAGAAATTATAAGTTACTTTTAATTAGTTGAAAATATTTTTGAAAAAAATTGTTGATTATTCATTGTTTAGTTGAAATTCTAATAATGATTTTGGAAATATTTTTAGATGTTTGAGTGTTTTTTTTTTTTTTTTGTTTTAGCAATACAAAGGAAAGGTAGAAGGCACATTTTTAGATGTTTGATTAGTGTCCAAAACTTTTAGCCATAATCTTTCTACAAATCGTCAAATTGACCGAATACTGTCAGAATACCGGCCGGATTGATCCGTAGCTAAAAATCTCCAAAAAAAACAAAAAAAAAAACCAAGAGAGAAAGTGCAGGTGTGTGTGTGTGTATATATATATATATATGTAAAACTTCTCGCTCGAAGTTACCAAAAAGATGGTTATAATTCTGGTAAACGTACAATTTGATAAAGCTAGAAAATGACATTTTGCTATTAATTATACGTTTTCTGCGTATTCGGTAAAACTCTTTCAGAGCACATTAAATGAATTTCTATATGACAAGAAATCATTCTAATAAACAAGTAACTCACTGCAAAGATTGAAGCATCGATCATATTCTCAGAACATTCAAGTCTTTTATCAGGAGTGATCGATCTAGAATATTGTCGATCTAAACCCTCAGTACGTACCTGTGCCTGGGTGCTGGCCTGTTCAACACTGATTATATATATATTGCACCTAATACTTCGTGCAAGATTCATATTTTTATTTTATTTACTTAAATATGACTTTTAAAATTATCATGCATTAAATTTTAGAGTGAGGAGTCTGGCATATATTCAGTATCTAATATTTCTCTGTACAGCTAGAGTAATGTTAGAAAAAAAATTTTAAGTCCTCCTTAAGTTCTTCTAAAATTGATGTAGTTTTAAAATAACTATTAGATCAAAATCTAATAATTAACTATCACAAATCCAATAAAAAATTTATAAGTCACAACAATTTTAAAAATACTCAAAAAAAAATTTTGATCTCCCCCTTTACATTACTCGTGCAGTAGATGTGTGGCATGGATATGGATAAAAGAACTTAACCACCAAACAATTACGTTAAGTATGTCTCGGTGGAAGGAAAGACTTGTAGGTGAGAAAATATTGAAAAAGTCTCACGTGCATCTCGATTTTGTTTAAGAGCTGTCTACTGCTAGAATATCAGTTGGTGTATTTACAACTACTCTTCGACGGCTGGAAGCTTCATTTCCTCATCTCCAAGCCAACTCATAAATTATAGCTTTCCTTCCTATTTATAATGGTCATGAACCGCAAATCACGATCTTCAGTTATGTGAAAAGGAAAACACGTACAGTATTATTGCTAGAGTTCTGGTCATATAATATTGCTTAATTGCCACGTAACTGCATCAGCATATATAATTCAAAAACTATTTTTACGATAATTCTTGGAGGATATATAGCTGTATATGGTACTAGAAAATTTCCGTTTTAGGTTTAATAGGCATGCTTACTTTGGGTTAATTTGTCGGATTTTTCTCTATTTGATCTGGTCGATCTGAAAGAGATAACACATGATTTTAATACATATACACCGATCAGACCCCATATTTTGATTAACTTAATGAAAAATATTACTTATTTTAAGTAATATATATTTATATATGTAATGTACGTGTTGCCCCCGTAAACAATATTCTAGATCACTGCTGATAAAAGATCACTTGAATTTTCAGAGAATATATGATCGATCGATCCTGTAATCTTTGCAGTGAGTTACTTGTTTATTAGAATGATTTCTTGACATTAATAGTGTTAGAATATATATTATATTATTATATTTTCATTTTAGGGTTTATTCTCTTTCCTTAGTCTACTAAATTTACTTGTACATCACTTATAATCTCTCTATAAATAGAGGCATCTGTAATAAGTTTAGTAATCAAGTCAATCAGCACAATGTAGCCCTAAGGGCCTTTAGAGTAGTGGACGTAGATGTTTAACACCGAACTACCCGTAATTTTCTGTGTCTCTTTCTCTCTCTTACTTCCGCTCTTATTTACATATTTTAATATTGTGACTATATTTCTATATGGTATCAAAGCTATCGGCTATCGCCATTGTTTCGATCCCTAATGAGCTGTTCTTATTGCACATCCACGATCATTTGGGTATTTCTCTTTAGAGCATGTGACTGTAGATCCACGGCAGAACCAACACCACTTCTAGCAGCCATCTGTCGCCTCCTATGACTTCTCTTTGGCATTCACTCCAGCGAATCTCACCCAAGATAGCAACATTTTGCCGTTCCCAGCCGTACTTGGTGGCAACCACTTGGCCTCCGTCACTCTATCTCTCGTGTTCGAATCTGAATGGCTTGAGACTCTCATACCATTCTCGATCGCAGATTCACTTTGGTGGGTTGCGTAGATTACTTTGTTCTTACGTTTAGGGTCTGGCTATTATATATGCATCGATTGGTATAGATGGTGTTTAAAGTGGATAAGTAAGGTTTGGTTTCTGTTGAGGAAGATGCAAAGCGTGAGAAAAAAAAAAAAAAGTTTGATAATCCCCTTTTGGAAGTTTGGCATGTAGGTTCATATTTGGCCCTATGTTAGTGCAATTTTGTAGCCTCCGATTCCATTGTGACATGATCCGATTCAACTCGGCTCCACTGCAATTTTATTCGGTTTCATTGCGACATGAGTCGGTTGAACTCGGTTCCACTGCAACATGATCCGATTTAATTTGGTTTCACTGCGATATGATCCGATTCAACTCGGTTTCATTGCAATTTTATACGGTTTTATTGTGATTTGTGGCGCAATTCATTGGTAAATCTTGGCACAATGTGGTTTAGCCCCTCACGGGATTTAACAGCTAGTTTTTGTTACTCCTTGCATCATTGTCAGTTGCGGCTTTGGGTCTTTTAACGGATTATCTTCGTTTTTCGGCTGTCACTTTCAGCCTTTCTTGCCAGCTCCGCTTTGATCCAACCACCGACTTCGGCTGCATTTATATTTCATTTCTATTTTCAAATTCAAGGTTTCAAAATCTTCCACCTTGAATTTGAGGGGTGATGTTAGAATATATATTATATTATTATATTTCTATTTTAGGGTTTATTCCCTTTCCTTAGTCTACTAGGTTTACTTGTACATGACTCATAGCCTTTCTATAAATAGAGGCATCTGTAATAAGTTTAGTAATCAAGTCAATGAGCACAATGTAGCCCTAAGAGCTTTCAGAGTGGTGGACGTAGGTATCTAACACCGAACCACCCATAATTTTTTGTGTTCTTTCTCTTTCTTACTTCCGCTCTTATTTACATATTTTAGTATTCTTGATATATTTCTACAAATAGCAAAATGTCATTTTCGTTAGCAAATTGTACGTTTACCATAATTATTAAACAAGCCTTATTAGAACTCAAATCAAGGTTAATGCCACTAAGAAATTGTTGTAATAAATAATACAATTGTCGCTGAAGACATTATATTCTTCCATGCTACGTCAACATCCACCGTACGTGTAGTTCACTGCTTTTAAGTTGACATGCAATTTTTTCTTTTTTTCTTTTTCTGAATTAAGCCCTTGGTGGATAGATGTAGTAATATTTGATACTGTTTTGTTGTACAGGAACTAGGAAACGGTGTCTGTCTTCCAACTTCCAAGTTTATATTGCCTTCCCCAGTTGCCCTCCCTTTGTTATCAGACATTTAAGGTTTGTCGCAGCTGTCAATTGGGACATTTCAACGGACTCCTTTTTGTGAGGAGAAAGACCCTTCATCAGCTCATAAATATTGGAAAAGTCAGCAGAGAATTAAGAAAACATTTAAGCTCTTGTATAGGTTAGAGCATTCTCATCCGGCTCTTTATTTTTATCCTCAAAGTAGGGAGTAAAATCAATTTTTTATACTTTAGAGAGCCACTTTTTCTAAACACCTACATCCGGCTCCCTACTTTAGGAATCCACTTTGAATTTTTCATTTAAATATTAATATTTTAAAAAAAATTTAATTCTTTCTCTAAAAGGGGAAAACAAATTAAATTGGAAAAATTAAAAAGTAAGAGAGAGAAACTAATATTTTATTATAAAAAATAAGAGTAGGGAGTAAAATGGCTCCCTACT
>FXXK01002307.1:13086-37475 GCA_900184695.1 Betula pendula | reverse complement strand
GAAGGTTTGGTTTCTGTTGAGGAAGATGCAAAGCGTGAAAAAAAAATAAATAAATAAAAAAGGTTTGATAATCCCCTTTTGGAAGTTTGGCATGTAGGTTCATATTTTGCCCTATGTTAGTGCAATTTTGTAGCCTCCGATTCCATTGTGACATGATCCGATTCAACTCGGCTCCACTGCAATTTTATCCGGTTCCATTGCGACATGAGTCGGTTGAACTCGGTTCCACTGCGACATTATCCTATTTAATTTGGTTTCACTGCGATATGATCCAGTTCAACTCGGTTTCATTGCAATTTTATACAGTTTTGTTGTGATTTGTGGTGCAATTCATTGGTGAATTTTGGCACAATGTAGTTTAGTCCCTCACGGGATTTAACGGCTAGTTTCCATTACTCCTTTCATTATTGTCAGTTGCGGCTTTGAGTCTTTTAACGGATTGTTTTCATTTTTCGGCCGTCACTTTCAGTCTTTCTTGCCAGCACCGCTTTGATCCAACCACCGACTTCGACTGCATTTATATTCCATTTCTATTTTCAAACTCAAGGTTTCAAAATCTTCCACCTTGAGTTTGAGGGGGGATGTTAGAATATATATTATATTATTATATTTCTATTCTAGGGTTTATTCACTTTCCTTAGTCTACTAGGTTTACTTGTACATCACTCATAACCTCTCTATAAATAGAGGCATCTGTAATAAGTTTAATAATCAAGTCAATGAGCACAATGTAGCCCTAAGAGCTTTCAGAGTGGTGGATGTAGGTGTCTAACACCGAACCACCCATAATTTTCTGTGTTCTTTCTCTTTCTTACTTCCGCTCTTATTTACATATTTTAGTATTCCGGATATATTTCTACAAATAGCAAAATGTCATTTTCGTTATCAAATTGTACGTTTACCATAATTATTAAACAAGCCTTATTAGAACTCAAATCAAGGTTAATGCCACTAAGAAATTGTTGTAATAAATAATACAATTGTCGCTGAAGACATTATATTCTTCCATGCTACGTCAACATCCACCGTACGTGTAGTTCACTGCTTTTAAGTTGACATGCAATTTTTTCTTTTTTTCTTTTTCTGAATTAAGCCCTTGGTGGATAGATGCATGTAGTAATATTCGATACTGTTTTGTTGTACAGGAACTAGGAAACGGTGTCTGTCTTCCAACTTCCAAGTTTATACTGCCTTCCCCAGTTGCCCTCCCTTTGTTATGAGACATTTAAGGTTTGTCGCAGCTGTCAATTGGGACATTTCAACGGTCACCTTTTTGTGAGGAGAAAGACCCTTCATCAGCTCATAAATATTGGAAAAGTCGGCAGAGAATTAAGAAAACATTTAAGCTCTTGCATAGGTTATAAGTAGGCCTAACTTCGAAGCGTATTAATTAATCTAGTAACAACTATCAATGAAAGGCTAGCTGTCGGGTGTAACGCACGGTACGTAAATTAATTGAATGTCACTAGGTTTTGGTTAAAAATAATACATGATATATATGTACGTATGAGTGATTTTTTTTTTTCTTTTTCTTTCAACAATCAATAAAAAAAATAAAAAATAAAAAATCCTTCAACCCTACAAATTCCTCACACAAATGTTGACTCGAACTTGAACCTTCTGCCTAAATAGGGAAACTAGCTAGCTATAAGAGCTAGCATTGATAATTTGCCTGAGTAATGATATGATAGATTTAAATAATTTTTTAAAATCTCTTGGGAACAAAGTTAAGAAAGTATAAATTTAATTAATAGGCAATTTAAAAAGTAAAAAGTACGAAGTGTACATCATTAATTAACAATATATATTACATTTACCCAACTTGCATACATCAAGTGTTCAAAAGGATGTACATCATATATTACTGCATGTCAAAATACATCATCTTTGTCCTACATGCACATCATCATGGTCTCAACTAGGATACCCAAAAACTATACAATACAAAAGATACCTTCTCGAGGTCCAAATCTATCCCTTACTCATCATTCCACTTGTTCCCGGCGTCAGTGTCCTCTGTAAATAACAATTTTACAGATAAAAAATGAGACGACGACTCAACAAGTAAACGACAATATGTAGGAGTACATATGATTTGAGCCCCCTTTCTAAAACATAAAAATCAATCTTTTGGGAAAAACATTCTAGCTCTTTTATTTTTTATTTTCTTCCTTTTCGAACGACAATCAGGTATAGAGTCATGATGCCATTCTTTCAAGATGAATATATCTACAAAATTAATCGTAACTATTGTTTATAATATAATATATATATTAATGATATAGTATATAATAAAAATAAATAAAAATAAAAAAGGACAAAAGATGGAAATTGTCGGCATGAAGCACTCTTTTTTGTATAAAACATATAGATAAAAAAATAAAAATAAAAAATAAATCTTAAATTAGTGTTGGGAATTAATTAATTGATTGTTACCCTCCAGGTTAGTTAGCTAGTTGTGGTTGTGGGCGTCCTTTCTAACTAGTCTGTGGTTTGTTTGCAGTGGGCTTTGCAAGCCACTTAGCCGACTTGTAAATTGCGGCCTTTTAGAGTGTAGCCCAAATTAGTTTCGGCCTTTCGTGCGTGGGTTTTCATCGTCTTTGTGGGAAAAGCGGTCTCTTTGAAACAGACCTGTAGGGCGAAACACGCACTCTCTACATTTTGTTGTAACTTGTATGGTTAAAACAAGGAGATAATTTTTTTAATTCCCATTATAATTTGTACCCTATATTTAATGAAAAATGTTACACATCATTCTATTAATCATCTCTTGTTCATCTTCATATAAGAAATGTTCAAATTTACCATTAAATTATGGGACCACACATGTGGTCCCATAATTCAATGATGAATTTGAACATTTCTTGTATAGAGATAAGCAAGAAATGGTTAAGAGAATTTTTTTTGGGATTGTAATAAGATTTTAGGGATTTGATTACCATACTTGTATTTACTCATTAACCTATAAATAGGGACTTATATATTTCAAACAATAAAGTTAATGAGAACATAATATAACCAATAAAGTTATTCAGAGTAGTGAATATAGGTGTCTAATACTGAACCACCTGTAATTATTTATTTTTCTTTTATCTCTCTTGCTTTCGCAATTATTTTCATATTTTATATTTTCTCACAAATTTCAACAGTGCTAACTACGTAAACTTTTGTTTTCTCTTTTTTCTTAAATTTCTTTATTTATTTGCTATTTAAAATCTTAATTTGTCAGGAAAATTGAGAAAATGGAAAAATGAAAATTTCTTGATATAATAAAAGAGAAATAATAGATACTATAATTCTATATATCCTACAAGATTGGCGTGACACTCTCCACTAACCTTTAGATTAATCATTGTTAAATGATAATAATAAAAAAAAAAAAAAAGATCCAATTATTGATTTGGAGTGCCATGTTAACATTGTTGTACAATTGTTAAATAAAAATATAATATCTAACATTACTCATTATAAAAGAGGTATTAACTCAAAGTCAACCTTCATTAAGAATTGGCAAATTACGAACAAAGAGCAGGAGGCAGTGGCGGACCTACCATAAAGGGTGAGGAGCGTTTGCCACCCCCAAAGGTTTTTAAAAACCCTATAAAAGTAGTATTTTTATTTGAAGGCCTTTGCAACCTTTGTGTTTTTGCCCTCTCCGAAATTGATGAGTAATATTATACATCACTCCATTATCCTCCTTCCATCCTCTCAACCAAAAAATTAATTTTCATGCGCCAAGTACTACGGGGGATCACGCCACATAAGCTTTAGAGGAGATAATAGGGTGATGTATAACATTACTCAAAACTGATATGTAGACTTTTTAAAAAGATAAGACGTCAAATGTGAAGCTTAAGAGCTACACCCTACTTCCTACATTTGATTTTTAAGAGACAGTGTCATCGATTCTCATAAACCTATAAGCTACAAAGTCCTACAAAAGTCGTTTAGGAAAAGAAATTCATCAGCAAAAAAAAGAAATAGGACATAAATTTCCTTCAACTCATTTTAATAAATGTCAAGTGTCCTCTAACATGTTTGGATTCTTCAAATTTAATGTTTGAGTTCCTAAATTAGTAGAATATGAGTTAATGGCTATTAATAATGTGAAAGAAACATGCCATCATAAATAAAGCAAAGAGCAAGGAGTAGTCCCTGTGGGCAACTACCTAGTAAAGGATAGGGCAAAAGATCTAGGGTTTCAATTGACCAGCGATCAGAAGCAGTCAAAGTCAAGTTAGATCGAGTTAGTTGAGTAATAAGAGGAGAATCGATCTAATCTCAGGTAAACCACAGTTAGAGTCATAAGAAAAGTACTAGTTGGACAAGGAGCACTCACCGATAAAGTCATTTCTTAATCTTTCACAGGAGGTAATAGTTGATGGTAGTACAAAAAGAGCTTCAGAAGGCTGGCTAGCACGAGAAAAAGCATAAGGATAGCTAGAGAAGTGGGGGATTTAGTTTATGCACAATGAGCCTTTAATAACAAAGATCCAAAAATCCCTTTTCATCTGCACTGTATAAATTATCCTAGGATGATTATAGGACCTTACAAAAATAAGCTTTCTTTGTATTTTTCATGATTTTCTTCTCATAATTTTAATTTTAATTTTTTGTAAAGGAAAGTACACGCAGCCCTCCAAACTTACACCCATTTGCACTTATACCTCTAAATTTTAAAAAGTGAGACTTGATCCCCTTCAACTACCACTTCATTACGGTTAACACCCCCTATCAGTATCTTTCGTCAAATTGGACAGAAATTGTGTCACTTGACCTACAAGTGAATTTTTTGGACAAAAAAAATTTCCAAAATGTCCTCCTTTCTAAAGTTACTTTGTTGAAATTGCCCAAAAAACTATTAATAAATAAAAATAAAAAACTGAAGAGGTGTCTAAAACACTCCTAAGGGCTGTTGGGAAAAATGAAACAATGGTTCTGCCACAATTTAATTTTTTTTCAGTTTTTTTTTTTTTTAATAATGTTTAAGGACATTTTGTGAGGTTTAAGTCAAAAAAAATTCACGCAGGACACATGTAACACACTTTTCATCCAATTTGACAGATAGTGTTTAACTATAATGGAAGGTTAATTGGAAGAGGTCGAGTGTTACTTTTTTTTTTTTTTTTTTTTTAAGTTTGGAGGTATAAGTACTTAGGGGTGTAAGTTTAAGGAGACTAATATCTCATTTAGTTTGCGGAATAAACCATTGGAATGGAATGACTATTTTATATAATAACTATTCTTTTAGTTAGTAAAGGCTTATTCCTAAGAATAATTATTCTGTGGGAATAATTGTTTCCTTATGAAGAGAAATTGATGTTTTTTCAAACTTTTTTTTTTTTTCCTAAAAAAGCAATAACTATTGAATTTCAATGGGTGGTCGGCCACCCATACTTGAACACCGAGGTGGTCGCACCATCCTTAGTGAACAATGCCACCCTAGATGCTCATCGAAGGTTCCCTGGCCACCTCCAATTGGCATCAGGGGTGGTCGCGACCACCTCGGAGCACCTTGAGGGTGGTCTTGGCCACCCTCAAGCGTTGTCGTGGGCCGCGGCCACCCCCAGTGCTCATCAGGGGTGGCTACGCCACCCTTGTGCTCAACTGTTGATAGCCGACCACCCATTAGGGTGGTCGGCCACCCACTTAATTTCTAGCATTCAAATATTTTTTTTAAAAAATAATTTGAGTTTAAAAAAATAAGAAATAAAATGCGATTTTTAGTAATTTTGTTTTAATTCCAATTAGAGCATAATGTTGTCACCAAACCAAAAAATAGGAAAAACTATTCCATTTCCAGTAATACATATTCATTTTCCTAATTAAATACTCATTTCGTGTACCTAACGAAGCCTAACAGTATGTTTGATACGCGGAATGGCTATTTCATTAGCAAAAATAAATAGCCTTTATTTTTTATTCTTTTTTTGAACAAATAATATATTTTATTGATGATTAGAAATCAAACAGAAGCAAATTGCTCTCTAATTACAATACCATAGATACAAGTTGAAATTTCTTCAACTCAAACTATATCTATGACAGTCTTGATGACCTCTCTAGCTGAGACATGAGCAGCTAAATTCACGTTCCTCTTAACATGGTGAATCTGCCAATATCTCAATTGGTGCAAGCCCAATTTAATATCATCTACAATGTGACTAAATTTGCTCCAATTATTATTATCCTCTTTGACTACAACCACAATTTGCAACACATCCCCTCCAAAACTATATCGTAAAAACTCATTTCCCTATTGAATTCCATAGTATAAAAGCTGTCAAAGCCTCTGCTACAACAAGTTCTACCAAAAAAAATTTGGTAGTACTCTATGTTGCTAGGACTACTCCCTCATGGTCCCTTACTAATTACTATAATACCAATCACAATGTGCTCATTATCCTTATCCATAGCAACGTCCCAATTAATTTTAAACGTACCAGTTGGAGGCTTTTTCCATGAAATTACTGGCTCCTTAAGAAGATTTTGTCATACATCATGCCCTTGTGTGTTAACCCTCCTAAATTCATCAAGAGAATTGCTTGCAACGCATAAAATTTGAGTAGGGTCAAGAAAGTTGCCCCCATGCACCACACTATTAATTCGAAACCAAATTTGTCGAGACACCACTGCCATAAGCTCAAGGTCAACCATGTCACATCACCCCAACATCTCCTCAAACACATGAAAAAAAAGTGAATCCCTCACCAATGCCTTTTTGTAATTTTTTAAGACCACAACCCCAGACATCTTGGGCAAATGGACAACTCTAGAGAATATGTTTGACCATTTCTTCCTCCCGCCCACAAATAGGGCATTGTGCTTCATGAACTACCCCGTTTGAATACATTTGTTTTTGTGGGTAATAGGTTGTTTCATGCTCACCACATGAACAACTTGATCGCATTTGAGACTTTAAAATTTCAAATGGCCTTCCACACCCCATTTTTATTGCTCTGTCTGGATACCCACCACGATGCCTGGTCCACAAGTCCTTTTCCATATGATACACACTTCGAACTAAGAAAACCCCATTAGATGTGCACACCAAATTAACAAATCTTTTGGTTGTTGAGGGCTTAGTGGAATCTGGCAAATGTGCTTAGTGTTAAAGTATACATATACTTGAAATAGTCATTATTATAACCATGATGGAATGAGTATTAATCTAAGGTTAATCTATTCCACCATTTGCTATTTATAATAAAAGCTGTTCATTTTTTTAATGGACTATAGTTATTCTGTATACCAAATATAATATAAGTGTGTTTTCCTCTTTTTTATAATGAAATCTCATCTTGCACAATTTTTTTTTTTCAAAAAAGGTGGATTTTTTTAAGAGGTAAAAAATGACCAATTCCATGTAATGCATTTCATGTCCAAATTATGCAAAAACCTTCTACCATAAAAATTGACTAGTCACTTGGGTGGCTCCGTGCATCTGGGCAGCCAACCAAGTCCTAAACCAAATCATTAAGGTGACAATCATATTCATTAACCCAGTTAATACTAGTTAATCGAAATTGATCAAATCTACTGATTCTATCTCATGATCTTTTTATATATTTTATGAGTAACGATAGAAATTACATTTTTATCATACAATTATCTTACAATACTGGTATAATAGTCTCAAACAATCTCTAATTTTTTTTTTAAAAAAAATGATTAATCTAAATTTTGTTGTAACTACCACATTAACACTGTAAAATATAACTAAATAAAAATGTAGTTTCTAACATAACTCCTATTTCATTTTATATTTTTGCAAGGCTAGCTGCACCAAGAAAAGGGATTGATTTGCATTTATACGGAATCAGGTTTTCCCAATATTGAATGGCTTAACGATCTAGAAAGATTGATGCATAATACGGCACGTCATTGTCCAAATCCTAACTCTTAGAAAACATATATATAGATATAAAGGAAGTTTGAATAAAAAGACTCTCCATGAAAAAAAAAAAAAAAAAAAGCTAAAACAAAATTGCTCAACATTGTTGAGTTTGGGTGTGGATTGAATATGACGTGGTTGAATATTTTGTGATGGATATCCACCGAAAGAAAAATGTTATCTGAATAATGTAGCCATTAGCTGTCCAAAGAAGGAGACAAACAATTGGTTGTTGGAAGCACGTCAGGATTAATTTATATCCAATAAATAAAGATGTACCGAAATTTAAATAATATATTTGGCTAAAGGATACTATATTTAAAGAATTTTTTTTTTTGGGGTAATTATGAAGAGAAAAAACAATATTTGATACAAATATTAGCTATACAAAGTGATAAATGGTGTGAGATAAATTTGGCAGATTTCGAATATTAGCTATACAGACGAGAAATATTAGTCAACGGAAAATGATTTTCCGATCAACAACAAATTTTCCACTATACAAGGGAACTAATTTACACCTCTCAAGAGGGCAAACTATTTTCCGGAAGTTGTCTCCTCTTCTTCCCCATCCCCCTCCCCCAATAAGAAAAAATATATATATATATATATTCCCCATCGTATTCTCCCAATCTATGATTTTTGTCGGGTTTTTTTTTTTTTTTTTAGGCGGTATTTGAATTGTTTGACATTTTCAGTGTTTTATGGAATTTGTTTTTTTTTTTTTTTTTTTTTAAAAAAAAAATTTGGAAGTTGACATATGATGCCTGATAGCTAGATTCCTAATTTAGGAAAGACAGTTTGGAGCAAGCACGCGCAACCAACAGGGTTGACTCTATGGCTAGGTCAATTAGGACACCGCTTTATGCTCTTAATTTATAAAAGACTCTAAAAAAAAAAGCTTTTTATATTAAATTTGTCAAAAGAAAAGAAAAAGAAAATAAGATGAAATGAGGGCCATTGGACATGCTATAAGGGTTTTTTATTTTTTGGTAAATGTATGGTAAATTTCTAGGTAAGAAGCCATATTAAATTGATTTTTCATTTTTTAATTTTGAAAATTGGGTCCCTCAGTATTTGTGTTTTTAAATTACTCATTGTCGTTTTAAATAAATTGGGGCCGTAGTCACTTGGTTCAAAACGATGCTTTTTCGGTTTAAAATGTTTTTTATAATAATAATAAATAATATATTTTTATCTTAATAATAATAAAATAATAATAATTTTTTTTAAAAAAAAGGAAAAAAGAAGGGGTGGGTCGGCAACTACTCCCAACCATGAAATTTTTATAGATTAAGTTAAAAAAATTTAGAGTTTCATTATAATTTTACATTTCTATCAAATGTTGGAGTTTTGTTATGTAATTATTCGAAAAGAAAAAAAAGATAATCGGCCTCTTTCTTTATTGCTATTGTCTTCTTTTCTTATTTTTTGAATGATGTTTTCGAGTATCGCTAGATGTATGATGTGGGTTTCAAGACCGTCTAAGGGATACTACACTGCATTGGCCTCCCTTGAGATTTTGCGTAAAAAAACGAAGCGAGGTCCAGAAACTAAAGAGCCGACATGGGTTCCATTCGCTCTCACAACGTGGCCTGCAAACTTCGTAAAATCCAACCGTTCCTAATCCTAACAATGCTTGATATACAAATTAGATTTTGTTATAATATTTTATTAAGCTTTTTCAATATAGATTAGCATCGTTGTCAAAGTTGCTGATTGCGTCTACCATGTTTAAAGTGAAACCCATAAATAAACTGCCTTGAATTTCAATTTTCAATTTATAATTATTTATCATTTTCTTTCTGTATAGCACATTTATTTATTATCTTTTGATTCCCACATTACTTTGTTAATAGATATTGAGAGAAAAAAAAGAAAAAGAAAAGAAGAACGGAAGAATGGAGTTAGTTGGAATACAATTCAGAAGATTCCAAAGCCAACTGTATTCCTTTGTTTCCTTCCCCTCGTAGCCCCGAGAATCTCGCTTTCCTCACACATATACACGCGCGCGCGCGCGCACTCACTCACTCTCTGTCTCTCTTTCTCTCGGAAATCCATGATTTCCTTTTCTTTTTACTTTAAAATCCCCAAACGCGAGTAAGGTGGCCAAGCCTTCAGACGCAGAAGAAATAGCCGCTATCCAATTAGATCGCCTGCGCCACTCGTGACGCGATGGCCGGTGGCATGATCGCCGGCGTCGTACTACTCGACCTCGTGCGGGACGTCGTGAGTGCCGGGACCGCCGCCTCCGGCATTACCGCTGGGCAGGCGACGGTGTCGGTGCCGTTGTTCAGGAAGGACTGCACCGATCTGGTCCGTCGGATCGCGCTGCTCGCGCATTTGCTGGAGGAGATCAGGGACTTCGGCGACGGCCATTCTCGGCCGTTGGATGAGTCTTCTTCTTCTTCTTCTTCTTCGTTGCCGTCGCAGTCGTCGTCCGATCTGGTGGTGGCCCTTCGGGCCGCCAAGCGCCTCTTATTGCTTGCAGGAAACTTCCGTTCCAGTAGCTCTTCCGTGAGTTTCATCTTCTTACTCGATTTTTTTTTCTTTTCTCTTCCTTTAATCTGTTTGGTTGCTGGGAAAGTTCGTGAAAGGAAAAGAAAAAGTGTTCCGGGAACTATGGAATGCACCTCAACTGAGGATAAGGATGCGTGTGGTTAATGTGGAATCTGGCATTCTGGATTTTCGTTTTCTTTTCCTGCATTTTCTCGGCAACCAAACGTAGCAATCGTGTTGATTTTCGTGGAAATTATTTGCTCTTTGGTATAGTTAGATCTATGCATACTGCAAAAAGTGTAGCTGGTGATAGTGATGATGAGATTTTTCCGTACAATCTACCGTGCAAAGAATTTTGATCGATAACAGGTTGATTGCACTTAATTGCATACTCTGAGCTCTGCTTCTAAATTTGTTTTGCTATTATTATGATTAGTTTTGCGGTGCCTCTCATGTTTGGATAAGGTGATGCTTTTTGATTTTATTGATTCGTAATCTGATGAACTAAAGAACATTCCAATCATGACTCCTGGTTACAGAGAAGTGACCTGGACTAAGAAAAATCTCTAACTTGCGTAATGTTGATTTTGCTTGTACTCAATCAAAAAGAAGACGCAGTACTTAATTCTGTCTGATTTTGGAAAAATTCTATGTGAAAACGTTGGTCCTGGTAGCGTAAACTGGAAAGCATGGAATTTCTAGCCGGCAACTGACTGCAGGCAGCAGGTCAGTGGTTGGATTTGAGTCAACCGATCAAAGCGTGGATGTATTATTTTTGGTTTATAAATACATTTATGCTAATTCTATGTCACGGCAATGAATATGAGAAAGCATGCTCTTCATTTAGTTTGTATTTTTCCTTGAAAAAGGAGTGCTTCATTTGTCATGCAAATTTGCCCTTTCTCTTCCTAAGACTTTGTTGTTGTCATCTGCACCCTTAAAAAGAATGTCTAGGTACCTCTCTGAAATTTGGTATATCTTGATTTAAGGATGAAGCTGCTAGGAGAATTGCCTCGCAATTCCAATGTGTGACATGGAAATTGGAGAAAGCATTAGGCAGCATACCCTATGATCATTTTGACATCTCGGAGGAAGTTCAAGAACAGGTAGGAGTTGGGAAATCAATGGTGCTTTCTTATCAACTGGACTTGCACCTCATATTTTTCTGTTTACCAGGTGGAGTTGGTGAGATCACAGCTGAGAAGAGCCACAGAGAGATATGGGTCTTTCAATTCAAAAATGTTATCTCATGCCTTAGCCCAGCTGGTGGATGAAGATATTGATCAGGCACAGTCGGGCAACAGGGTAATTGGAAGTTTGCATGTTCAGAACTGTGGTGGTATTGATGACGAAAATATGTCGAAGTTGGATGCTATTCCAGAAAGTGATGGCTCAAAAAGCTATGGTGCAGATCTGGTAAGTTATAAATCGGAGAGGCTTGGAAACTCTTCTGATTCTTCTGACATTGATGTTGATGGACAAGACAGTTCAGCCACCAACAGTTTAGAGGAAATCAAGAAGCCTGATCCAATTGTTGTTCCTGAAGATTTTCTTTGCCCTATATCCTTGGAACTCATGAGGGATCCCGTTATTGTGGCCACAGGACAGGTATGATTCACCTCAAATGCCATTTTAATATATTTTCTTGCAGAAGAAATTGCTTGAAACTATAGAACTAGTTTTTTTTTTCCTTATAATTGCCTTCTGATAGATCTTTTTTCTTGATTCTGCAGACGTATGAGAGATCTTTCATACAGAGATGGATAGATTCTGGAAATGCAACATGTCCAAAAACACAGCAGAAGCTTGAAAATTTAACACTAACTCCAAATTATGTTATGAGAAGTCTAATTACTCAGTGGTGTGCTCAGCACAATATTGAGCAGCCAACAGGACTGACAAATGGAAAAATAAAAAAGAGTGATGGATCATTTCGTGATGTTAGTGGTGACATAGCTGCCATTCAAGCTCTAGTCCGCAAGCTGTCGAGCCGGTCCATTGAGGAGTGTAGAGCGGCTGCAGCTGAAATCCGATCACTATCCAAAAGGAGCACAGATAACAGAGTACTAATAGCAGAATTTGGAGGCATTCAATTTCTGGTCAACCTTTTAACAACAGACGATGTGTTAACGCAGGAAAATGCAGTTACTTCCATTCTCAACCTCTCTATATATGAAAACAACAAGGGACTCATAATGCTTGCCGGAGCTGTTCCTTCAATTGTCCAAGTCCTCAGAAATGGAAGCACGGAAGCTAGAGAGAATGCAGCAGCAACCCTTTTTAGCTTGTCACTTGGAGATGAGAACAAAATAATTATAGGTGCATCGGGTGCAATCCCAGCTTTGGTGGAATTGCTCCAAAACGGAAGTGCTAGAGGGAAGAAGGATGCTGCAACAGCATTGTTTAATTTGTGCATTTATCAGGGGAACAAGGGCAGGGCCGTGAGGGCAGGGATCATCACAGCATTATTGAAGATGCTTACAGATTCAAGCAATTGCATGGTTGACGAAGCCCTAACTATAATGTCGGTACTTGCCAGCCACCCGGAGGCAAAAGTTGCTATTGTAAAGGCTAGCACTATTCCAGTTTTGATAGATCTTCTGAGAACGGGACTGCCTCGCAATAAAGAAAACACAGCTGCAATTTTACTTGCCTTGTGCAAGAGAGATACTGACAATCTTGCCTGCATAAGTAGGCTTGGTGCTCTCATTCCCTTGACGGAGCTTGCTAAGAGTGGAACAGAGAGGGCCAAACGGAAGGCTACTTCATTGTTGGAGCATCTTCGCAAGTTACACAAGCTACAACAGCCATCAGGGGTAATTTTACCCTAGAAATTTTTAATTATTTCATTGCTTCCAATTATTTGACAGCGATTGTTTCATACGCTTATCTCTTTTCAGGTGTGACAATTGAGAATAGGGGCTTGAGATATTAATGACTTTCTCATTGCTTCTGTGTATTTATTATTCCCTTCTGTAACGAGTGTGTAAAAAAGTTCGTTTGATATGAAAGTATGTTTGCCACAAAACACTTCACTCATGTTTTTTTGTATAATCAAAGGAACTAATTCATCTTGCATTTCCTGGGATTTGTATTACTAGTGACAATTATTGTAAGGTGATTAAAAACTTGTTTATTAATTTTAAAGTTCCACACTATAATTCTGCTAAATCGTTTAGGAACGATCCTGCAAAAGCAATCTTAAACGGACGAATGATTAAATGAGATGAGAGCAACAAGATTCACACGCATTGGGATGCAGGAGATTTCAAATTCCCAACTGTCATCTCTATTTGGCTTATGTGTGACAGAAACCCTGCTTCCCCCTACTTGATTTATGTATCCGTGGCCTATGTGTATTCCTCCCAATTCTCTCTCTTTGTCTCTATTTCTCCATAGCAAGTGTCCCCTTTTTTTCATTATGAAGACCGCAAGATCCAATATTTCCTGCGGCTTAATTGTCAGGTACCACCCTCATCGGACATCGTAATGGGGATGTCCTCTACAGACCTTCGCCCAACCAGTACTAATGCTACCTTACCGCTGCATGGGTAAAGACCCCCTAACTTGCTGCCACAGGATCCGCCTCCAGCAGCTCAACTGAAGGCTCCGTTTGACCGGCTTCAGTTATTGTGTGACCAGGCACAGTGGGCCCTTTTCGGGCCTATATTTAAGATACTTTTGGATAGGGCCCAGGCCCATTTCCATTGCTTTTTCATTTCCATCAAAATTGAATCAGATAAGATCCTTAAAGCTGTACAAACAGGTGATTATTAACCATAACTAACCCCTAACTGTTACTTAGGATAAGTGGATGCGGTTATTAACATCACATTCTCTTAAAATGAAATAAATAAACTATAATTATGATATATAATAGTCTCTTAGATTTACTTTAGACCTTTATTAGAGCCTATTTTAAACGATTTTAAAAATATTTTAAATCTGTTTTAGTGTTTAAAAGGTCTAAAGCAAATCCAAAAAAAAACTAAAATATGTCTAAAAAGCCTATTACTTGATATGCAGAAAACGGTTAAATCCGCATAATTATGAATACATTATCTAAAAGTGATAACACATGAGTCGGATACACATATACGACTCTAATTGAAACTCATCTTGGCCATAAGAAAAGAAAAGATTCAACTTACGTTTTCCTGGTCGGCGCACTTTAGCAGTGTTTTAATGACTGGTTCCCAAAGTTGCATGGTACTAAAGAAGAAGCATGATTACCTTCAAAAGTCCGAACGCACTGAGCATCATTATCCTTAAAGTATCATCTCTTTTATTATTAGAAAGCATTATATAAAGCACGAAACTAAGAGGTGGAAGTCACCATTGCCATGTGCAAGTTCAATTGAGCTTAAGATCAATAGCGAAAAGCGGATTGTGCCAACACTTCAAAATAACACCCTTTTTTTTCTTTTTCTTTTTCTTTTTTTATTATTTTTTTTTATGTTTAACTTTTTATGCTTAAGTCAGTAAGATATCCTAAAAAAAAAGAAAAAACTAAATAGACAGAGTGAAAAAGAGACGATGTGCACACCTGTAATATGAATTTCCCTTCTTTTATACAGTCGTTTCTTAACTTTCTTCTACCTTCAATTGGCAAGTGGGCTCAGTATGACAAATGCCGGAGATACAAGCGAATAAGGAAAGCAACGCGTTCCAATAAATGGCCTTCCTTTTGTTAGACTCTCTGTCAGTATCTTTCCTTATTAAGTTAATTATATACATGTTAAACTACCTTGTCTGGCCGTGACAACTAAGTTGCATGCGTGGGGAGGAAGGGATCTGGTGCAGCTTGCTTCTTGGACATCTATTGGACCTATTATACAATTGTGGGTTGGACCCACCGGTTTACCCTCGAGTCCTAGCACTTGTACCGGTTCGGATGAGGCCTAAAGATGGTCAGGTATCCAAAGGGCCTTTTTGATAATTTACTAACACAGTAGGCTAGTCAGGTCATATGTACTCTAGCTGCCCCCTCCCCCCGAAAAAAAATGACTTGTATAGTTAGGAAATTTTTTACTTAGGTGCCTGGTACAAAATGACATTTCGGAGTTTAAGAGTCTGACGGTCAATTATCCCCGAGAAGTGAGGCCTTGTTTATGGGGGAGACTTCTTGGTACAATATGATAGTTATTTCCTCGTAGGGTATGATTTTGATCGCATTAATGGTCATTTGGGATTGATGCAGGTATAGTTTCCATGGAGAATATTTTAAGAGTGATTGATTTATTTTCCATGTGGAGGAGATTGTTGCATGGACAACTGCAGTTGCCTGATTATTGTACATATAAAGGCTAATGAGAATGGGCCCATGGTTTATGTCATTCTAATAGCCCTCCATTCCCATGGCCCACAAATCCAATCCAGCTTGTCTGACGTTGGGAATTTGGTCTTTATTTGCAATCGGGGCTATCTCTATCCTTCAATGTTGAGGGCGAAATATTGGTTGTTGGGTGCGTAGTCAGAGTGCCCAGCACGTGGAGTAAGTCTTACCCCGTAGGCTCGTGGCTCAGTATTTTGTCACATCGTTGTTTCTTGTCAGGTTGTACCTGAAGCATAGTCATAACTTTTTGGTTCATAACCAAGAGAGGTCTTCGGTGCCCTGTTGATTTTTGACCAAGCAGGGTATTCAGCGAATGGCGTAGATCTTAATTCTTGTCAGCTCGTGACTGAGCAAGGCAACCTATTGGTCGGACCCAGAGTGGGGTTTTGTACAGAGACCTTGTTAGTCAGAAACTGAGCAAGGTGACTTGTCAGTAGGAGCTAGAACATGATTTTGTAAAGAGACCTTGTAAGTCCAGAATTGAGCAAGGCGACCCGTTGGTCGGAGCCAGAGCGGCGTTTTTGTAGACAGACCTTGTTAGCCCGAAATTGAGCAAGGTGACCTGTCAACAGGAGCCAAAGCATGATTTTGTAGAGAGACCTTCTAAGTCCAAAATTGAGCAAGGTGACCTATCGACCGGAGCCAGAGCAGGGTTTTTTAGGTAGACCGTATTAGTTGAACTGAGCAAGGTGACCTGTTGGTTGGAGCCAGAGTGGGGTTTTGTAGAGTGACTTTGTCAGCCGGAACTAAGTAAGGTGATCCGTTGGTCGGAGCTAGAGCAGAGTTTTGTGCTAGAAATCACATTTTTATTTCACCATTATTCCACCGGACAATACTAATTAGACTCTTAAAATTTTTTATTTATTTATTTATTTTAAATAAGAGTTGTACTACTTAAGGGTATATAACCAATTGCAACTACGATTATTTATTCTTAACCGCAACTGCAATCAATTTAAGTGATTATTTATTTTTAAATAATTACAACTACAACCAACGGTTATGCGGTTATTGACAACCGATTATTAACCGTTTTTCATAAAAATCCTTTATGACAAAACTTGATTGTAACTCGTGAGCTCGTAGAGGGAGATTATGTTGTTGTCGAGCTCGAACTAGGATATGGAGGCGGCGTGTGAGGGCCAAATATGAGTCACTTATCGGAGAATAAATGACTTTACCTAACGAAAATCATAATTAAAGTCACTACCGTTTCTGAGACTCACATCCCTTATTGGATAATAAGTGACTTTACTTGACAAAAATTATAATTAACAAATGCAAAAGAAAAAACAAAATCACAAAAAAATTATGTGCAACAAAAATAGAATTACTAGTTTTTTTCACTTATCCTTAAAGTCATGGCTCACTCAACCGTAGAGCCAATTAGCCAAATTCCCGTCGAACCCAAAACAGAATTTTAGAGGCCCTTCCCCTTCCCTAAAATTTGTTTCCTCTCCAAATCACTTCACTAAGCCACAATCTAATTATAATTAATTTTCTGCCTATTAATTAATTAGTTTTAGGTTCTAGTTTTATGTTATAATTAATTATTATATATTTTTAATATATATAATGTATTATAAAAATCAGTTACCCGTTATTAACTGGTTTTGTAAATTTCTATAATCAATAACCGTATTCAGTTTAGGCAGTTATCCAGTTATACGGTTGTTAGTGATTATTAGCAGTTAATAACTGTCTCGATTGTACACCCTTAATATTACCGCTTTGGCTTGAAATCTGCACGAAATACTTCATCAACAGTTTAGAAAGTGAAATTATTTGAGAGTGGGAGAGAGAGTTTATTGGTTTTGAAAAAAAAAAAAAAACGTAGTTTTATTTTCTGTTCCACTCCCTTCTTTTCTCAACATTGGCGGCAACCAAACATAAATTTTTAGGCTCCATCTTTCTCACAAAGAGATAGAGCTAGCTTATTGATGGACATCGATTGTGGTAGTGAAATTACTAAAAGGGGGAGAGCTAGGGGCGGAGCTAGAAAATTTTGTTTGGGGTGGCTGGAACTAAAGACAAGTTATTTTTTGTCTCTTACTCCTAAACGAGCCGAGCTCGAGTTCGAGCCGGGCTCAAAATTCTTTGTTCGAGCTCAGCTCGCTAGTGACTTAAACTAGCTCGAGTGTTAAAATTCTGTTGGAACTTGACTTTTTAATAACTTTGCCATGTTCAAACTTGACTTCCACTCGGCTAATTTCACAAGTCGAGATCGAAAAGCTCGAGCTCATTTAAATATTGTTAATAAAAATATTTAACTTTGCTCAACCATCAAAATTTTTGAGCGGCCAGAGCTTAAAACGACATGACAAACTGTAGCCTCTAATTTTTTTTCCAAACTCTTCTTAGTCAACCTAAGTTAATAAGTCAACAATGAAAAAGCGTGTCTTACCTTGTTCACTGTCAAGCGCCATTTTTTATAGGTGTAAGAGGTGGGAATGCTTTGTATTTCTTTCGATGGGGGACAAAGGCAACGAGTGTCTTGTGAATCTCTATATATAGTTCCTTATATTGGCCTTGCCTCCAGTCCAGTGGTCAACTAGGTGCGCTGGGAGTATTCCTGAAATCTAAAGAGGGAATCTAAAGAGGGGATGCCACGTTTCCATGCCTCATAGGACATCAAAGTCCAAGAGCCAAGAAGGATTGGCTTTTGTTTTTCCATTTTGGAAAAAAAAAAAGAATAATAATAAAGTTAACGAGATTTCAATTATATTAAAAAAGTTGTTTTAACATTTTTGTTGTCCACTAGGTGGTGGGCCTCATCATTGCTAGTTAGCTTCACAAATGAAAAACTTTTGGGTTGGCCAAGACCAAATATTGGGGTTGCCGAACACAAGCGTTTGCCTTGCCTTCATATAAAACTGCTTTGGCTAGAAGAAGTAAAAAAAAAATTGGGGGTGTCAAGGTCCCTCCAACAAGCAACGTAGCTCCGCCCCTGGGGAGAGCACTGACTCTCTGAAAGCCTGAGGAGGAGAACCATCATATAGAAACTCAATTCTTTGCTAGGGTACATTTTAGACTTAGCTCATATAGATAGGTTAGAGTAAGTGCAAGCTCGTTTTAGGATGGAAAAGTACTAGAGAATAGATCATAACATAACTTTTGAATAAAAAACATATATTAATTTTAGGAGTAAATACATTTTTGCCCCTATTGTTTAACGACTTTATTTTTAGTCACTTCAGTTTTAATTTATATCATAGATGGTACCTCCATTTTTGCGAAAGACGGAGATGGTACTTCCGTCCATCTTCCATCCAAAAATTTAATAGAACTCCACGTGTCAGAGCTTAATACTAACACGTGGCTATGTCTTAATAAAAATTAAAAATTAAAAAACTTAAAATATTAAAAAAAAAATAGAAGGGGGTGGCTCGAGCGACCCCCTTTGGCAAATGGGGGTAGCCAAGGCCGAGTCAGCTCCAAAGGCTCTTGGGGTGCCACCCCCGTTTCACTTAGGGTGGTTGCAGCAACCTCTGGCCGAACCACCTTCATACCAGCCAAGGGGGTGGCAGAGCCACGTCCCATGGCCAAAATGGAAGTGGTCGGCCACCTTTTTCCAAAATTAAGACATAGTCCACGTGTCAGTTCCGTTAATAATTGGACGGAAGATGGACGAAAGTACTATCTCTGTCTTTCGCCAAAATTTAAGATACCATCTATGACACAAAATAAAACTAAAAGTGACTAAAAATATATTCATTAAACCACATGGGGGTCAAACAGATTTACCACATAATTTTTAAGGCTATATATTGAAATGACATTAGTAGGTTTAATGGCATGACTAACAGCACTTTTATCATGAGAACACAAGATCGAATTCCCCAAGCATGTGCAGATGTGGAATCAAAAGTCAAATCAAAACAACATACACAAAAATTAATTGCGGAAGAAGAGTTTTATTCTTGTGTAAATTACGTGGTAAGTTGTGTTTGGTGATTTGGTTTAGGGTTCTTTTTAGGGAGTTATCTCGGCGCTGGTCTATATCTCATGGTTTAGGGTTTGATATCGAGTTGGGTAAATTGAACATTTTTTCAAAGGTAACATTCCTCTGTACTGGGTAAATCCTCAAATATATATATTTGGTTGTGTAAAATTATTGGAATCATTCGGGCGATGTAGGGCTTGTTTGTGTGTCTAGTTATTTTTTGTTTAACTCAATTATTCTCAATTTTTCACAAAAGTCAACAATCTTTGCAACTCAAATTTTTTCAACCCAACTCAAATTTATTCACCAACCCAAAAATAATATAAAAAATTATATTAAAATTATATTTTTATTTTGAAAAAAAAATTGAAAAAAAGAAAAAAATTTGAGGGGTGGTCTTGGCCACCTCCAGGGTTGGTCGGCCACCCCGGGGTGTTTCGAACCACCCAGCTTTTTCTTTTTTTTTCTTTTTTTTTTTAAATATTTTAAATTAATAAATATAATATTTTATTATTTTTTTCAAAATATAATCACCTACTCAAATATTTTTTCTAAACCATCCAAACATAATTTCAAAATTCATTTTTTTCTCGATATCTGTGAAGTCAACATAGAATCAAATAAAATCAAAATTAAATTTGACACTCAAACGAGCCCATAAATCCTCATTTTTTGGATTATTTAGATCGCATGTGTTAAGCCTCATTTTATTTCCTTTGTCTCTTATACAGAACGATGAGAACCCTGGTTGTGGCTTCTTTAAATGGCTTGATCCCAAAATGTGTGTATACGGTGAACAAGTGGTGTCGATATTGAGGGATTGGCACGTTTCTACTGATAGGGCACTGATTGAGACAACCATTTCCAATGAAGTTTCCAAATACAAGATTGAAGTCAGTGAGTACAAGTCCAAAATCGAAGTTGATGCTGCTACTTTTGTGTTGCAACTAGAAAGATAGAGGAATAATTTTCGTGCAAAGGAATTGAAGTACCAATTTGCACTAGCATGCTCATGGGGTCTTGTTTTTGTCTTGCTGTTTTATCTTGTATGTAGAGGATTTTCCTTACGGCTGATGTTAGCATGAGTAGTTAATTAGACCTATTACTATTGGTGGTATGATTTTGTAAAGACTTTGGAATGTTGCCAAATGTGTAATACTAGTCGGTAATTTAGATTGATGTTGTAATGTTGTCAAACACATTCATGATTTATTTATTAAACAATGTTGTAATTTTGTTAAAAACAATGTTGTAATGTAATGTGTAATGTATTTGGCAGCTTGCTGTTTTTCAATACTAATTTCTGATTCCTGATAAAGTGTGGTTTCATTGCTGCTGCTTGCAACATTACACAAGCTCTGCAAACACTATATACTTGCATATAGCACAAAAAATATGACAACTTCACTTAGTTACCATCTACAATATTTGCTTCATATGGCCTACTCAAAATATACCACAACACAATCAATCTAAATACAGCACAAACCGTCTGCAAACACTATAAACAATCAAAATGAACATACAGCACAAACCATCCGTTTTCATAAACAATCAATATGAAAATTATCTGTTTTCATAACAGCACTAGTACATTTACTAATAACTGCATCTAAACCATAAAACATCAGTTCAAATAAGGTTACATTCATCCTACACCAAAAGTTACATTGAATAGATGGAACAAAGCTTAAATAGTATAGTCAGATCTACAAAAAAAAAAAAAAAACATATGTTCAATGGTGACAAAAACAGAGCATAAAAAGGTCATTGTTGAACCATCTCAGTTCACAATTGCCACATCTTTTTCTTTATTTTATCCTTGGCTGCAGGTTTCATACTTGTGGTGGATTTTCCTTTCTCCTTGTCCATCCTTGCAGCCTCTTGAAGACCTACTGGAGGTTTGTTAGTTGTTGCCCCTTTGCATGGTTGTATATCGAAATCAGAGAGGGCAACCCTAAATGTTATACCACCTGATCTGGGAGGACCCCATGAGCATACTGGGCCATCTCCTGCAATTGGGGGTGGCCTGCTATGATTACCAGTGAGGTCAACTACATGCTTGACACTTTTCTTAGTTGCCCTCTCAACAGTAATATCTTGTCTCAATCTACTAGTTATCCTAAACCTTGTACCTAGCACCTGAGTTGTCTTTCTTCTTATATAAGCTGCCTGCATGTTCAAACAGAATAATGAATTTTAGGAAATGAATCAAAATAATTGGCAATATATCTTATCAGAAACACATACATGTGTACGGGGTATGGGCTATAGGAACTTCAGATTGTGTCTGCACCCCTTGTGCTATAGGAACTTCAGATTGCTCATGTTGTTGCTGTCTTGTTTGAGTTCTAGGATCTTCATAATATGTTGGAGATGGTTGGATACTTGGGCTTGGCATATATGTCTGTTCACTTGATGGAAGTGTTGTCTGACTTGCATCTTCTGCATCTCTACTAGGTGAGGTATGAACATTGTCTACATGTCTGTTAGGTGGGGTGGGGGCAGTTTCTACACTTCCTCGTGTGTTTTTTTCTTCCCCTCATTGATGGGCACTTGATGAGCCACTCAACTACAAAAAAAAAAGAATCAGTTAGATTAGTTCTACAAAAGAAAGAAATCATTTACAATCTTTTAACTTACCATATCTAGATTCTAATCAATGCCTGCAGTTGATCTATAATAAGCTGCCTGTTGTTCTCTTCTTTCATCTTGTCTCTTCTTTGCGGGGCAGCTTCTTTTGTTGTGACCCCAGCTTTTACATTGCCCACACAAGATCTTACCACCCCCCTTTCTCATTGTGTACTGATTTCTTGGCTCTTCAACCGCTCTTTGCCTTAACTTTTTAGGTCTTTCTGGAGCTACCCTTGCCTTAGGAGGTTCTATATTAGGTTGGTCACTCCTAAGCCATTGCTCTTGACTTGGCACGGGTAGATAATGTGATCATATGATTCCAAATACTTCTCTTTCCCAAAGTACTCACTAATATAATCTACAGGGTTACCCCTATGGTATAAGATGGCTGATATAACAGACTACATGGGATTCCAGACACATCTCATTTCCTACAACCACATGTCATGTCCTCCACATTTACTACAAAACGCATCCCATGGCTCTCAACCTCAAAAAGACCTGAACCAATGTATGTGCACGAACAGTGGCTTGACTCATCCTCCTCAAATTCCAACTTGGCTTGTATTTTTGGCCCTATATTGCCATCCATTGCACGAATCAATTCCCTTTTCCTCACATACCTCCTCATCAACTTATTCCTAATCCCTTCCAACATCGACAAGATTGTCATGTCTCAGAACTTCTTGATCCATGAGTTGAAACTCTCACAAGTGTTGTTATGCAATAGGTCACACTTTGCAGCAGTATTGAACCATCTCCTACACCAACTGCTGGGGTCAACCTTTGCAAGATACTCATATGCGGGCTTATTAACCCTTTTCATCTCTTCCATTGCTCTATGGAACCAATTTGAATGAACGACGAGGCAGCTGTCCAAACAGGTCCTTAAGTAGAATCCCTTTATGACCCTCATTTCTGAAATTGACATACAAATGCCTCACACAAGTACGATGTTCAGACGTAGGAGACACTTGTTGAATACTTGGTACAAGACCCTGCACACACGGAAAACATTTAGAACACAAATTTTACAAACAATTGGAATTACAGAACATCAACACAAAATAAATGAAAAGAAAAAAACAAACCAATTTCAACTAACCTTTTGTCTATCCAGCCATTTCGACCAAATTGGCCAAGATCTGCCACAAGCGTCTCTAAAAACTATGTCCAACTGTCTTTAGTCTCTGCTTCTACAACTGTCATGGCAATTGGGTACATGTTATTGTTGGCATCCCTCCCAACAGTAGCCATTAACTGGCCTTTATACATTCCCTTTAAGAAACACGCATCCACATCGATAACAGGTCGACAACTTGCAATGAAACCGTTTTTCATTGCTGCCAGTGAGACATACAATCGTTGAAACTTACACGGCACCTGGGGCATTGGTCTATCAACCATCAAAATTAAACAACTATCAACATTGGTCTTCCTAACAGTCGAACAGTAGTCCCATAATCGATGATATTGCTCGTCCAATTTACCATAAATTTTCTTTTGCGCCTTTTTTAGCCCTATACCACAAACTAACATGTACATCGACATTCCACCTCGATTTGACCTCTTTCTGTAAGACTTCAATTGGCATGTTTGGCTGGTTTCTAAAAGAATCTATGCACCATTCAGCTATCCAAGTAGAATTGATCATGTGATTCTTGTATCTCCTAGTGCATGAGTGTCTTGGCCTAAGTGATACCAAGATGAATGAAGACTTATCCTTTAGCAGCCTCCCATAAACCTTATAGTTACAATTGATGTCTTTTCATACTGCCACAACCCGTGTCCTTTCATTTTTCTTGAAGATCAAATCCTTCCCCTTCACAATATTTGTTTGTTTCACAACTTTCCTAAACTCATTAGCATCATGAAACAAATTACCAACCTGTAAGACTGGATTTTGTAGATCTAATTTGCAAAATTGAACCCTCTTAGTGACATCAGGACGTTTTGATCTTAATTCATCATCTTCATTACTGGGTATGGGAGATATAAGAATGTCAGATCTAGCCATGTCAAAACTATCTTCATCCCCTTCCCCACCTATGTCTTCCACATCCTCATTATGTTCATCATCTCCA
>FXXK01002305.1:53926-89702 GCA_900184695.1 Betula pendula | reverse complement strand
CTTCACTTCTGCTGGAAATTCAAGCTGAGAAAGCCAAACAGATTCGTTGAAATTCAACATGAGTCTAGTGGGTATTCTCAAATTTGTGCTGGAATTCCTTGACGTTCTTGCATGGTATGCATTTTCTCATGACCATTTCTTCAAAATGGTAGAAATTTCACATTCATTTCTTTCGCATATGTTTCGTTTTGTTTAGAATGTCTAAGTATTCTCTGCCTTTTGTTTGTGCTTTACTTGCAGGCCTCTCTTTGCTTTGGGGTATCCTCTGTAAGTCTCTCTCTGCCTTTTGTTTCTTCTGGCCTCTGGGTGTGTTGAATAAGTATGAAATTGTATTCTGTTAGATAATTTGGTGAATGAAGATCTATGATATTTAAACTACGTATATATTTGCTTAACAGATGTGCTTCGATCCGGGCAATTGAGAATAATTCAAATTCGGACACACAGAAGTTGGTCACATATTGGATTTCCTTCTCTTTGGTTTCACTCTTTGAGCATTTTTTCACGAACCTCCTTCAATGGTAACACGATTACCCTTCGTTTTCTTGTGAATACTGTCTCTGGAGATTTTGCGAGTTTAGTTGCTCATCACTTCATTTAATCCTTGGAAAGCATGATTGGAAGTAAAGTGAAATGCTAAGACATTCTATTGTCTGAATAGGGGATATCACTAATTAAAATAGGATTTATTCAAGGAGGGAAAATTACCACACTAATATTATTATTAATTAATCTTATTTCTATTAATTTCAATTGCTTCAAGGTTATTAGTAATAAATTCCTTAATTGTTGGAAAGAATCAAACAACAGTCAATTATGGGACCTGAGACCCTAGAGTGAGGACTAAAAGCTCACAAAAAAGACTTTGATCCTCACTCTAGCCATTACCCTAGAGTGAGGACTAAATTCGATATCCTTTCATGTTCGTGGGAACCACTAAAAGCTCACAAAAATATAGGCTGGAGATTGGGCTTCTTGAATTTCACAATTCTTTTCCGATGTGTATAGCCTGCTTTATCGATAGCTAGTTACTAATTATTAATGGGTGACTTGACTAGATTATTCATTTGCCTTTTCTTTATGTGTGTTTGCAAATACATGTGTATGATATGTCTTGCTTACATTTTGCATTTATCATTTTTAATTATCAGGATACAATTCTGGCCTTACATTAAGTTAGTGATCATCTGTTGGCTGGTTATTCCTTACTTCAATGGTGCTTTTTACGTCTATAATCACCTTGTTCGCCCATACCTCTTCCTTAGCCCACAAGTTTTCGTTGATGAATTCAATAAGTGGATGGTGCTCTTATGCAAGAGAGACCACTTTCTAGCTGAGGCGGAGAGATATATCAAAGACAGGGAGAAACTCATTGATAAAGAGGTATGAACTACATGGTAATTAGGTCTATCACTATGCTATATCAAACTTTTACATAATCTGTTTAGTTTGAAATCATTTTTCTGCATTGGATATGTTGGAATAAACATACAAATTGTATAAATATATGATGGAATAAAATATAAAAGAGAGAAGAGAAAGAGTGGAAGCGAATAGAGAGTGATGGACTACATCTCTTGTATATTCAAGTATATATATGAAACAATATTACTTGAGTTTCTATTTATATAGAGACTATGAGTGGCGAACAAGTAAACATATACTAAATAAGAAAGGGAATAAATCCTATAAAGAAACATAATATTAGAGAATATAAAACATCGAATAATTATATATGTCAACCTCCATGTCTACCTTGTGTCCACAAAAAGTGATGTGACTTTTAAAATCACCATTAAATTTATGATGAATAATTATTGACTTTTGATTCCATGATAATTTTAAAAGTCACATCATTTTTGGTAGACACAAGATAGACATGGGGTTGACATGTATCATCACTCTAAAACATTCTAACACAAATAAAAAAGTATTCATAATTGGATGGCATAAGACTAATACACAAATTTGATTCATTTTTTCCTATTGTAGTTATATTTTATTTTTTTAAGATCTCATTGCTTGTTAGGCATGGACTAATGAGAATTTCTTTCTCTGTGTCTCTCTAAAATATTACATTTGTCTTTTTTTGTTTTGTTTTGTTTTGTGTTTTTTTTTTTTTTCCCAGTTTGAGACCAAAAAGCCTAATGTTGACGTGGTAGAGATCAAAGCTATTGCAGCTACAGAGAAAAAGGAAGTAGAGTGGGTAAAGCTTTTAATGTTACTGTTGCAACAAGAACATTAACTTTGATTCTTTGAATATATTCTTATTCCATCAATTGTTGGTTTTAGTCAAAGGAATACAATGATGCATCCCAAAGAATGTGGGAAGAAATTAGCAATAAAATGTTCACTAATTTTAGCAATCATTGATGGAGTTTGTGTTTTCCCAAAATAAGTTGATATTTGCTTGTTGAAGAAGAAAAGAAGTGAAATATGTTCTTATGAGAAATACACAATTTTATTTACTTAATTTCTTGAGAGCTAATCTCCACTCTTTTCTCTTGATGTAGTCACACAACAAAGAACTTGAAATTGTGCAGAAACATAATAAGGCTATGGAAGTAACAGAGAAAAAAGAAGTGCCTGCAATCAAGCAGGTAATGTTTCTTTTTTATATTTAAGTGGATGTTTATTTTTGAGCTTCATAGAAATTTTTTGTGGAAAACACAATATTTTTTTAGAAGGGTCCTTAAATAAGTATATGCATGGGCATGGGTCTTTGAATGCTTAAAAGTTGTGGGGTTAATAACATGAATTTGAGTGGTTAACAATCTTTTGGAGCATGCTTGGACTGTCTAGAAAACTATGAGGTCACATTTATTTATTTATTTTATTTTTGTTCTTTTTGGGTAAGTCCCTAGGGTTTAGGGAGGTGGCAATGAACATAGCTAACTGAAAATTGGCACGACACGTCTGTGGGGCTTCACATGTGAACCTAGTCAATGTTTAGAATACTAATGGAGGGTAAAATCATAGTTTTGTTAAGAACAATGCCCCAAAGGAATGACTTTTTGTATTATTGGTTGGTAATGGGTTGTCATCATTATCTGCAATTTAATTGTCCATGTTTATGTTTAAATTAGAGATCTCTATAATGTTGTTTTCAGTATCGTTTTCTTTTTGACAGTGGAGTTTCTTATGCTATTTCAACAAAACAACAATTTTGCGTCTAATCCATCTTCAGTGTATTTGTAGATAGTTTTAGTAGAGCCTAGCCTCGATCAAACTGATAATAAAACATCAGCTACTATGGAGATTAAAGGACCAGCTGTGGTAGTTGCAGCAGCCAGAGAATTTCCTGATATACAAAAAGTCCAAAAAGAGTGGACTTGTGCTATATGTCAGGTAACCACTACAAGCGAAAAAACCTTGAATTTACACCTTCGAGGGAAGAAACACAAGGCTGCTTATGAGGCGCTGAAACCAAAGAACCAGCCAAACATTATCTCACCTTCAATTGCAAAGAAAACTTGTCAGCCATCTGTAATAGACGCTGACGAAGAAAAAAAACAAGGCCGCAAAAGAAGGCGAAAACAGAAGCTATTGGCGTGAAGAAGCATATGTTCTTTTTAATAGCATCTGTAATATATGCTGCCGTGGAAAGGTCAACTTTGCTTCTCACTTGAAAGGGAAAAAATACTTGGCTCTGGTTCAAGTTAAGATTTTGTCCCAATATGATCATCCCCTCAGTTTCCAGGTTTCTTTACCACTAAAGAAAACAATAACCATATAAATTGGAAAACAAAAACTTTTGAGTTCCATGCTGACTGAGTAGGAAAATAAAAAATCTCTTCCTGATGTTGTTAAAATACAGGTAAGACTGCATACTTCTGACATTATAACCCAAGGAATGGCTCCAATTCCTAGAGAGAATGTAATCACTAACAACTGTATTGAAAATTGGTAAGACTTAAAAGAAAAAAAAAAACAATTAAAATATGAGTTCGAAACTTTACATAACAATGTATACTAATACGAGAAACCATACCACAAGCCCCACGAGTGACAATATGCCAAACATGATATATAAATGAGAATCTTCTGATACAAAGCCCTGGTAAAGGTGAATGAGAACAAGATGGAAGAGAAAGCATTAAGACTCAATTCAAACGTGATAAGATTTTACATATTATACTAAATTTTAAAATATTACCTACCTCTAGATAAAAAGCAATTGCAACAAGGAGGAGGCTAAGAGTCATTGTAACGCCCAAAAAATTTAACTAATTTGTAGTTAAATTCATGGTTCACCTCCTAGCCTTAATTATCAGATTAAGACTCAGAGATATCTCTATTCTCCTTATAAGGAGAGAATATGTAAAGACATTGACTTGAAAATCATCTTATACACAAGATTATCTATTGAAGACAAGATAATCCAGAGTATAATGTCCATAAGGCATTCAAAATAGTTAACTGGTAATTGTCTGAATTTTCTATTTTAGCTTTTATCAGAGTATACAGTGGAATAGTTGATCTGAGTGTATTATAAATAAAGAATTCTATCATCAATAAATAGGGACACAGAGCTTTACATTTAAGAAAAACCAAACTTGAATACATCAACTGTCGTACTATCATCATAAAACAGTTGGAACTTCCAAATGAACAATTTCCTAAGGGGTTTGTAAAATATCAAAGTATTTTAGGAACAAGAAGTTAGGAACAAGAAGTAACTGAATAAATCGGCTGACTTAGTAAGCAAGTTATTTAAAAGAAGCGGGGTATAAAAGTTAGTACAAAAGTGATTTATGAATTATACATGATATTTCCACAAAAGACGGGTCTAATCTCCGATATTATACTCTTGATAGAAATAGTGTTTTTACTTTTTAAAAGAATAAAGAGCATAACCTCGGCAATTAAACATCTTCTTTTAAATTTAAGAAATATGCCACATAAGTATAAGTAGTCGTATGTTTGACAATATGGTCTATTTGAGACATTACCTCCGCTCAATAAGGTTAGTGTGTCCGAAAGGACATTTGGTACAACTCCTGGTGTCCCGGTCATTGCACAACTACCGTTTTATACTAGCAGTCCGACTGAATCCAACTTCAGGTGGCCCACACTGTCTAGTTAAGTCGTAACTGGTAACTCACTCAATGAATAGTGCGTTGTCACAAACTAAATCACTGGACCGAAGGCCCTCTTAATAACATAAAATCTTTTGACCGTAGAATCAATGCGTAATAATGGTAAACCCATGACCATTATTCTGTTACGAGACAGTGTAACCGTGTCATACGATGCAAGTATTGTTCATTGATTCAAAAATAAAGGAGTAGATAAACAAATAACATCTCATCATAAAAATGGTAAGCTTGAACCTAACTTGCTCAGTTATTTGACATATCGTACTACAAAAATCGCAGTTTCATTACTTAGTTAAAATACTTACCTCAATTGCTCATCCGATGCTTTCGACATACTGAAATCCCTTGTTAACTGTAAAATAACCCAATAATATACTAAGAACGTAATCTCATGCTAATTATAGAGTTTTTGTGTGCTTTTTGTCTTAAAAACCCTAATTTGACATTTCTGGTTACCATCAAATGTTTGACCCGATTATCAAACGTTTGATCAAGAATAGTGGAACGTTTAATGCATGGTCAGAATGTATGAAAGTCTAAAAACTCCTACTAAACCTATCTACAACTATTTCTAGACGTAGAACATCATCTAATAACATTAACCAATGTCAGAGAACGTAAAAAATATTTGTTTAAAAAGGTGAACACAAAGTTATCAAAATCTTTTGAAAGGTTAACATAAAAACTTTTAAATATCAATACATAGTTTTGAAATCACAAACATGATCATAACTTGTATAAAATAATGAAATACAACACAAGTAAGAACAATGATCTAGAAATTACCCTTGATGAAGACAACCTTTTTCAAATGGGGAAACCTCTATCAAAATCTTCTTTTAAATCTCTAAGAATGAATCTCTGGAGTATTTGGACGAGTATTTAGGGTGTTTAACACAAGGGTAGAGTGAAATTAATAGAGAGAGGGGGTGGGAGATTGATTCCTTACAAAAACTTCATTTCTGGAAATGATCGAACATTTGATATACTATATCGAACGTTTGATTTATTTTTATATCAGGGAATCTAGGGTTTTTCATCAAATGTTTGATTAAGGCATCGAACATTAGATAAAGCACATTGAACATTCCATAAAAGCATCAAACGTTTGATGTTCGTACTGACACCTTCTGAGCATTTGCAGAGAACGTGACTATACTTTCCAAGATCAAACGTTTGATGATGAACATCGAACGTTTGATGACCCAATTTCTGAATAAAATATTATATAAAAACCTTCATAAAAATAGTTGGGTATTTTTAAATCAAAATTTTGTCAAATAATATGAAATTCTTCTTTTGAATTTTTTTGGGACATTACATCTTCGAGACGATGAAACCTACACAAGTGATTTCAGATTTTGTTCAATATGTATGTCGACAAATAAACATTTTAAGAGAAAAAAAAAATGAAAATTTGTACACCGGACAGAGAAAAGCCATGGTTTAAAAGGCTATATTTATCGGCCAAAATGCAAGTGTGGACACTGGATAGAATATTGGCGACGGCCAAAATATTGACCTTAAATCTTCCTATAAAAAAAATCTGTACAAAAATTGTACAGATTTTTTGTATTGATTTTTCAGTTTTTGTACAGATTTTTTGTATTGATTTTTCAGAAAGGAAGATTAAGGTTACTTGAGACTTAGGATGCCCATTGATCCATAAATGATGGTGTTATAAAACCTACAATGAACTTGTAATCATTGCCCAAAAATTCAAAAATTTGAATACATAAAAATTCATGATCTAGAATGGAACAATTATGCAGTGATTCACATGCAGCAATATAAGCTTGGACAACTTTCAGCTTCAATGACCACACACAAAGATCGTATTTTGGCAGAAAAGCAAGAAATGCATCCAACAATTCAGTTACACAATACACACAAAGATCGTATTGCTAGGCTTGAAGCCGAAATGCAAGAAATGCGAGAACGCGTCCAACATTTGCGTTACGGGTCATTAGTTGTTGAAACAAAACTGAATCGCATCATAATACTCAGTGTAAAGACTGAAAAGCTATTGTGTTGCGGTAAATATGATGAATGTGAAGATACTGGATTAAATATCTACGGTGTGTGTGTGTTTGGTTCATTCTTGAATTGATGTATTGATGTATTTGCATCAGCACACCAATACTAGATGTGAAATGCAAGTGAAATAGAATTTCATCGTGAATTGTTTGTTAATGTTTAGCCCCTTCATGTAATGTACCAAAATCTGGAAATAACATCCGTGGATGCGGCTGAGAGAACCATTGTAGTTTCCCTGAGAGGATTTTGACTCCTGCTTTTCAAAAGTTTGTAGGATTTTTGTTACGTGATTGCGTAACAGATCTAGTAACACAACCTACAACTAAAAAAAGAAGCAGGATCCTGCTTCTTATTCTTACCTATGGTTGCTAATTGAAATACCTATTTGCTCGCCACCTTCAGGCGCCAAATTAAGGTCTCGATCTGGCTAATCACAGGCTACATGGATTGTGGGCTATCCATGCACAGTCTTAACAAAATAAAGACCTCATCTTAGCCCTCGCTAAGGCAACATATTTATGTGTCAACCAACTCTTTATGCTACATAAGCATTAAATGACACAATGTCTCATCTCTGCTCGCTACCTAAGCGCCAGAGGCGGTTGCTCGTGTGAGTGAGCCAACCTAAGCCTGTCGACATACCTTTTCCCATGACACCGAATACATGGTGAATATGTGTGTGTTCTCTGAATGTTCATGTCATGTCACAATGATTATATAACAAATTATCATGTGCACGACGAGCAACATCATCAATGAGATAAATTATATCACATGGTCAACTATAAACCAAAAACTTTAAGTAGTGTTTTAATGACATTTATCTCTATGCGCAATTAACACATATAGTGACATTCAAAAATAATGCGCTACTATAATAAAACATGAGATTCAACTTTCATCCATAAAATGCCTTTTTATAGTGACTTATCTCGATTTTTCATTTTTCGGTCAAACCTACAATGTGACCTTACATTTCTGTCAACAAATCATATTGCGACTTTAAGGTCTTCACAAGGTGACCTCAAATTTAAGTCAGCAAATCATGTTGCGACTTTAAGGCATTAAAGAATTTCTTGTAGTTAGTAGCAGCATGTGAGATAACCAACTTATGAATTCATTTAGGGTAAAGTGATTTGAACTATGTCCGCAAGGACAATCACAATGGGTTAGCCATTACTCTAATGGTTGTCCAAATCACATCGCAAATTACTCTTCTAAAGCGAAATAATGTTTACCCTCTAATGAATTTGAACTACTAACTCCCATGAGCAAACCACAATGGAAACAAATAACCCAAAATGATATGAGCCATCTCATTCACGAGTATAAAATATAGATTCTTCAGTATTCTCCATCTTATTTAATTGTCTATGGGTTTTGAATATGAGCTACTAGAAACTATTTTTGTTCAAACAGTTTCATAAGACCTTTAGTCTGAGCTAAGTTTCATAAACCCACGTCCATTATTTCATAATAAGGACTACTATTCCTTAAGCGACAATTATCATTACAAGATAACCAAATCGTCAACAGCATTCACTCACTTAAGAGGATACTTTTCGAGGTTTGTTGATAGTATTCAAAGAACCCATTCTTATAGGAAAATCGTTAATAATAACGACTAAGTACATTGGGTATCTTTTATAGATGGTTGTTTTAGGCGCGTGAAAATGTACGAGCTACAAATTATGTGCTCTTCGTACTTCGCGCTCAAAATTTACAAATACCAACCATCTAATTCTCCTATGAGAATCAGCTATCAAACCTTCCATCAAAAGTTTCAAGGTGTGTGACCGATGGTTATACCAAGGCAACTCACTTAGTGCCATGAGATGGACTAATACTCTTACAAGTCCACTTTACTAGCGTTCACTACTATAACGCTTAGGTAAGATCAACAACCCTAGGTTGGATCAGTCAAGTGAAATGAACTTCATATTTTATACTAACAATTCCTATAATGTGAATTCAATACCTCTAATGGACATTATATAATTATTTTCTGTTCTCTAAGTGACAAGAAATAAAATATATTATATTGCTACCACACTACTTATTAATGATCTTATATTATTAGTAAAAATTTTGGGAGTCATTCCTCTAGTTTAATACTCCCACTCAATGAAATATTCATTTAGTGGTTACTCCCACTAGGCAAAGGATCAATTACTTCCATTATTTCGTTGCGACCTTTCAAATAAAAAAAGTTTTTGAAATATTAATATTGAGAGATATTATGGTGGGATTAACATTTTTCCAAAAATAAAAGCTTTTTACAAAAATATTATAAACATTTCACATTAACAATGCAATTCCCACCCTCGCCAAGATAATTAAAAAAATATGCCATGCATATTATGCATGTTATACATGGAATATAATCACACAGAAAATTCCAATCACAAATATATATGGAATAATCACATAGAAATTCCATAATATAAGCCACATGTGAATTTGTTCAATATAAAACATATTTATATAACAATATAAAATATAGTGAATGGATAGAAAGATCACACCTGATCTGTGGCTCAGTGGTTCATAAGCTTGAATTTGAACCCTAGGCAGGGGTTCTAACACAACCTGCACAAAAGGACCCCTTTCTTTTCTTTTTTTTTTTTTTTTTTTTTTTTTCTGGTAAGTGGCCTGGCCTTGGATCAGCCCGCGGACCCAGTGGGTCCACTTGGCTTGGAAGATATGGGCTGACCGCTTGGGTCGGCCCGCGGTCTTTGGGCCTGTGCTCAAACCGGCGGGTCACTCAACGGACCCCCAATGGGTTTGGTCCGACCCGTGAAGCCTGTTTGGGCCCTTTTTTTTAAAACGTGGGCGCAAGCCATCGGGTTAGGAAAACCCTACCGAGCCCTAAACATTGACCCGTCTTCTTTGTTCTGCATGCTGCGCTGCGGCCGCCACTCTTCCTCTCTGCATAGGCGGCCTCGCCGCTTGCATCATGGCGGCCCACGAAAAGGCCCCGCCACCATAGTGCACCAACCGCGGCGGCCGCCAGATCTGCTTGTGCGCTGCGGCCTGCTGTGGCCGCGCGTTGTGCGCCGATCTGGCCAGAAGCGTCACTGCCCGCCTGGTCTGGCCGCCGCACCGGCCTGCATGGCAGCCCGCCGCGCGCTGGCCAGCGGCTGGATCTGGCCGCGTGCGGGCCAGCCGCTTGCGTGCAGACCGCGCGCGGTGGCCTGATCTGGCTACTGCGCTGCGGTTGGTCTGGCCGCGCGCACCGGCCTGCCATGGCCAGCCGCCGCGCTGCGGCTTGTCTGGCCGTGCGCAGCGGGTCTGGTCTGGACATGCCGCCGCCTGGCCAGTGCCGGATCTGGCGCGTGTGGGCCAGCCGCTTCGTGTAGGGCTCGATCTGGCGTGCGCGGCGTGCTAGGCCGGATCTGCCGTGCGTGGTGGGGCTCGGAGTGCACGGCGTGCAGCCACCCCTGCTGTGCGCGCGCGGCCGGTTCTCGCCGGCGCTGCGCTGCGATCTGTAGCGCTGCTGTGCAGCACTGTTCACTGCGGCTGTGCACTGGGTGGTGCAGTTTCTCGTCCGGGAAGCACTGCCAATGTGCTGATGGTGTAACCCTCAGTAGCCGGAACAGTACTCTCTCAGGCAAGGCATCTCGGTGGTGTTAGAATTAAACCAAAAACATATGCAATATTCCCAAAATCAAGAATCAGATTTGCATAAGATCCAAAAAAAATGATCTTATATTATAGTAAAAATTTGGGAGTCATTCCTCTAGTGTTATACTCCCACTCAAATGAAATATTCATTTAGTGGTGTACTCCCACTAGGCAAAGGATCAATTACTTCCATTATTCGTTGCGACCTTTCAAATAAAAAAAAGTTTTTGAAATATTAATATTGAGGATATTATGGTGGGATTAAACATTTTTCCAAAATAAAAAGCTTTTTACAAAAATATTATAAAACATTTCACATTAAAAATGCAATTCCCCACCCTCGCCAAGAATAAGAGTAATTTCCTTGACTCAACCAAAACAAATAAACTTTATATCCTTAATAGAAATTCACATTGCGCCAACTAATTTTATGATCACTCAACCATACTAGATAGGCGAATGAAATTAATTTAAAGACCACTTGTTAGGACTACGGCGGCAATACCTTATTACATCCATCAAAAAGTGATGTAACGAATATTTTTGCGCCATTATAAACCTAACATGTTGTTCTCAGCAAATCATAATATTGCGAGATAATTGTTCTCATCATATAACTTTAAATAAGTTTTCAAAAAAAAACTTATTATAATTTTCTCATAAAAAAATTGTGTCCAAAAAATATTTTACTTCTCATTTTTTCAAACAAATTTCCATACAAAAAAAAATATATATTTTGGAATTTGTGAGAAGTAAAATTTTAACCATCTAGCATTTATATGATGAGCCAATTTATAGTTGGTGTCTTTAGAGTTATTAGTGCGCAAACATAGGAATTAATTAATTGTAGGAGATGCTCATGCTGCCTTTTATCATTAAATTGACTTTGCTAATTAAAGGAGAGAGTTCTCATAAGCGAGAAAACTTTCGAGTTCTCAAGCTTCCTTACCCATCATCCAATGCCCAATGGCATAATTAGCGTATCATTTCTTCAAACGAGAAATAATATTATAGAGTCAATCTATGATCATCCAATTCTAAACCTCTTGGGATTCTCGCTGACACCACTACCTTTAAAAAAAAACTTGAACCAACATAGGTACCGACTTCGTTAATATCGCTATATTTAAAAGCGCTTAAAAGATTGTAAAGGTGTGCAACTAATGCATTCCTTTGTGACTTTTCAGCCGCTATCTAGTAAGTAGCGATATTTCTCTATTTCCCGCTCATCCAATTTATTTTCTTATCTACAATCTACTATAGGAGAGATAAGGAAAAATTTAGGCGAGAAATTATACGAGCCTTAAACCTTATTTGCCTCAGTGCAACCACGAGCAATATGTTTAGGCTGATTAAGTCGTACCTAGTTGTCTTAGACTTTTGCCTTAAATACCATGCTTGCCTTCAAGGCGCTTGATATTTCATTACTCTCAAGTCATATCTCATGGAGCGCTCAAAATTTCACATTTTTTGCTTGGACCCATATGTCCTGCAAAAAAAAATTTGAGCAATATTAGTAGTGCTATTAATCTTTACCACAAAGGCACACCGCTAATATTTTAAATTAATATGTTGTCTAAGAATATTTAAATACTCTTATTGCACATTAAGGTTTTAAAACTCCCACTAACTTATCATACTAGCGAGTCTAGCTAGACACACTAGCGACTCTTAGAGAGTATGCATTTATCTATGGGTTAATCTCGTTTAAGTTGCTTATAAAATTAATATTGCTCAACCTAGAATTATGGGAGCAATTAATGTTTGCATTACGAAAAATGCGCAACTTAACTTATTACCCACAAAATTTTTAAAGGCAAAAAATAGTGGTTTATTTTTCCATGTCAGTTAATCCCCTTCAATTTCTATGAAAATTGTAATGCTTGCGACCTACGCGCATAACAATTTCACTTATGAAATTGTTGAGATTTTCATAATGACGATAGTCTAAGGCAGTCTTACTCTAACAAATATCATTATCTTATGTTTCCAATAATTGCTCCGGAAGGAGATGAATGCGTCATTTAAGTCGCATACCAAATTTCTAGGGTTTTTGAGATTAATGCGCCATTTAAGTCGCATATCAAATTTCTAGGGTTTCTAGTTCATCTAGGTTATCTCAATGTCACTACAATAACTATGCGCAATAAATAATATCTGGCACACACATATTTAATTTGCAGCATTAACCTAAATTAGAAAATGATAATTTCCTACAAGTCGCTAGATCGAAAATTTCGCTAGGCTCATAATCATCTCCCGTGCCACAGGTAGTACGTTACCACACCTAATTCATTTAACGTGCAAATTTCGTATGGGAGAAGTTTAAAAATATAAACTCTACTCAACCATACTCCCACTAAGTTCAAGAATCAATATGTAATTCTAGGCATACAAATTTATTCACTAACATAATGGAATAAATTATGAAAAATCATATTAATGTCATGCCACACATTTTATATGCTTCTTTAAAAAAAATAAACATTGGCATATTTTAAAATATCTTAAAGATATTATTTTAAAACATATTGGATTTATAAATACAAAAAAAAAAAAAAAAAATCCAATAATTTTAAAATATGCCATGCATATTATGCATGTTATACATGGAATAAATCACACAGAAAATTCCAATCACAAATATATATGGAATAATCACATAGAAAATTCCATAATATAAGCCACATGTGAATTTGTTCAATATAAAACATATTTATATAACAATATAAAATATAGTGAATGGATAAAAGATCACACCTGATCTGTGGCTCAGTGGTTCATAAGCTTGAAATTTGAACCCTAGGCAGGGGTTCTAACCACAACCTGCACAAAAGGACCCCTTTCTTTTCCTTTTTTTTTTTTTTTTTTTTTCTGGTAAGTGGCCTGGGCTTGGATCAGCCCGCGGACCCCAGTGGGTCCACTTGGCTTGGAAGATATGGGCTGACCCGCTTGGGTCGGCCCGCGGTCTTTGGGCCTTGCTCAAACCGGCGGGTCACTCCACGGACCCCAATGGGTTTGGTCCGACCCGTGAAGCCTGTTTGGGCCCCTTTTTTTTAAAACGTGGGCCAAGCCCATCGGGTTAGGAAACCCTACCCGAGCCCTAAACATTGACCCGTCTTCTTTGTTCTGCATGCTGCCGCTGCCGCCGCCACTCTTCTCTCTGCATACGGCGGCCTCGCCGCTTGCATCATGGCGGCCACGAAAAGGCCGCCACCATAGTCACCCAACCGCGGCGGCGGCCAGATCTGCTTGTGCGCTGCGGCCTGCTGTGGCCGCGCGTTGTGCGCCGATCTGGCCAGAAGCGTCACTGCCGCCTGGTCTGGCCGCGCGCACCGGCCTGCCATGGCCAGCCGCCGCGCGCTGGCCAGCGGCTGGATCTGGCCGCGTGCGGGCCAGCCGCTGCGTGCAGACCGCGCGCGGTGGCCTGATCTGGCTACTGCGCTGCGGTTGGTCTGGCCGCGCGCACCGGCCTGCCATGGCCAGCCGCCGCGCTGCGGCCTTGTCTGGCCGTGCGCAGCGGTCTGGTCTGGACAGCCGCGCGCTGGCCAGTGGCCGGATCTGGCCGCGTGTGGGCCAGCCGCTTCGTGTAGCGGCTCGATCTGGCGTGCGCGGCGTGCTATGGCCGGATCTGCCGTGCGTGGTGGGGCTCGGAGTGCACGGCGTGCAGCGCACCCCTGCTGTCGCGCGCCGCGGCCGGTTCTCGCCGGCGCTGCGCTGCGATCTGTAGCGCTGCTGTGCAGCACTGTTCACTGCGGCTGTGCACTGGTGGTGCAGTTTCTCGTCCGGGAAGCACTGCCAATGTGCTGATGGTGTAACCCTCAGTAGCCGGAACAGTACTCTCTCAGGCAGATGCTCGGTGGTGTTAGAATTAACACCAAAAACATATGCAAATATTCCAAAATCAAGAATCAGTATTTGCATAAGATCCAAAAAAAAAATATACGAGAACAACTAATTATGACTCTGATATCAATGTTAGAAATATAATATAATTATACAGCGGAATAACAAATTGACGTAGTTGTTCCACGTGTCTTCGTTCTTGATTCTCCAATATTTCTTATCTCAGTGGTAGAGCATACTACCAGAACAATACTCATATATCCACAGTCTAAGTGCCTCACCAAATCAGAAAATCAAAGAGAGAGAGATTCACACACGCTCCTTTTCATTTGCACACACTGCTATTATATAGAAGCCATTTATAACTTACACATTTAGTGCAAGTTAATGGTGTGGAGTAACGGTCCAACCGTTACAACACTTGAGCTGCCCACTAATGGGCGCTCTAAATGCTACAATAATGCCCATCAACTCTTAGATCCACCAATATTAAACAAAAAAAAAAATTTAAAGATGGAGCCAATGAAATGAGAGTAGAATGATGTGCAGTATATATCATTTCTCTTTCTAGAATAATTTTTCCCTTCATAACATAACAAATAACATTTACTTATGGAATGTTAAAAAGATTATAGGGATGACTTTACTTACTCTCCTAAATTGTCACCTCTTTTGCAATGTCACATTAAAATTCAAAGTATTTTAATTTAGTGTATCGAAGTTCCAATTAGTTGCAATGTCCCCTTTTAGTTAGAATTTTCCGTTAAATCCTTTTAAAATTCTCAAAATACCCATGTTGATAATGTAAAGTTCTTTCTCTGTATCCTCTGTAAGTTATATTACTTTATAGTGGTGTTTCAAAGTACTGGTTGTGTTGAATAACTTTGAAATTATAATTTGTTACAAATTGTAGTTTGGTGAATGAAGATGATATTTAAACAACATCTTTGCTTAACAGATGTGCTTCGACCGGGCAATTGAGAATAATTCAAATTCGGACACACAGAAGTTGGTCACATATTGGATTTCTTTCTCTTTAGTTTCACTCTTTGAGCATTCTTTCATGAACCTCCTTGAATGGTAACTATATTACCCTATTACCCTTCATTCCCGTATCTCCATCTCTGCGTGAAATCCAAGCAAGCAAGAGAGAACATGATTTAGAACCGTTTTGTACGAAATAAATGCTCACGTAAAGCTTTTGTTTTTTGTTTTGTGCTTGTGTGTGTAGCGTGGGTGTAAATTTATTCAATTTTGTTCTTCATTTTCTTGTGAATACTATCTTTGGAGATGTTGCGAGTTGCTCATCACTTCATTTAGGTTATGTTTGATATGTAAAATGACTATTTTTTAAAGTAGCCTTTATTAAGAATGGAATAAATGGAATAACTTAGCTTTAAAATAGTCATTCTTATGGCCATGAGGGAATGATTATTCATTCAATTGAGGGAATAGCTATTCCTCTCAATTTGAGAGAAATAGTTATTTCTTTAATCAAAAGAATGGTCATTCCAAGGCTAATCTATTCCATTTATTCTATTTTTAATAAATGTTATTTCTTGCTATTCTAAGAAATAGTTATTGTACATACCAAACGTACCCTTAATCCTTTGAAAGCATGATTGGAAGGAAAGCGAAATGCTAAGATATTCTACTGTCTGAACAAGGGGATATCACTAATTATTCTGAACACTCAAAAATCATTGTAATATATGAGGTGAATTCGGAGCTTGAAATTTTGCCAAATCAGCTTAACCAAAAATTAACTCACAAGGATTTGTAGCCAGAGTTGACAGCATGAACACACATTTTTTTAATGAATATTCTTTCATCAAATCTAAAGAAGTCTTTATTCTTTTGATCAAATCTAAAGAAGTCTTTTACAGTTTTTCGATGCTAATTAAGTAGTAACACACAATATATACACACAGTTGGCATTGTCTATTCTCATCTAGTCTATTCCAGAAGTAAATGTTAACGGTTATGTTAGAAGGGAAAAATTATTATAGAACGAGAAATGTTATATACTACACCGTATTCTATTCCCATTTTTTGGCATGATGTGATAGTCCAATGGTAATTTTAAAAGTCACATCAATTATAGAAGTACACATAGGAGACATGGGTCCTCCTTCAACATTACTCCAATTTTTTATATTGTTTTGTTAATAACGACGGATCCAATTGTTGATGTGTATTATCACATTAGTTCAGTGAGATAAAGGTGAGATGGGCATTGCCGCGTCAAGAAAAAACCTTTAAAAAATGCATAGAATCTATCTAAAATATAAAAATAAAAGACCACACCTCGACTCTTGCAGGAAGGGAAAAAAGCCCTACAAACTTTTGAAAAGCAAGAGTCAAAATCCTTTCAAGGAAACTACAATGGTGCTCTCAACCGCATCCATGGATATTATTTCAAGATTTTGGTACATTACATGAAGGGGCTAAACATTAACAGTCAATACACGATGAAATTCTATTTTGTTCTTCGCAATGAGGACTATCTTGAATGACCTACTCCATGTAGGATAATTTTCACCACTAATAAGAGAAGAAACAAGGATAGAGCATGGACTATCTCCGTTGTGGAGATAGTATGGGCTTGATGAAGATTCAATTGAGAGATTGTTTGTGGAATGATTGATGAAAGAATCATCAAGAACATTGTTTGGATTGGTGTTTGCAGAAGGAGATGCGAGTGTTTCATCCATTGATGAAGATATTCAAGCTAAAAACGCTATGATACCATGTTAGATTTAGGAATGTAGATGAGGTAAACGAAGGTAGAAAGATGAAGATGAGAGGAAACGTAAAACAGAGCAGAACAGAGGAAATGAAGAAGACTGCAAAATTCAGTGTATTCGAAGATAATAAACAGTTTACAAGATATACACTTACATGTTAGCACGTGTTAAAACTACTAACAGAATCTAAACTAATTGCCATGTCAGCTAAAAGAATAACAACTTAACAGATTTTGTAACTTTCTCTCAGCTAACTCTAATAATTTCACATTTAGTATTGGTGTGCTAATGCAAATACATCAATTCAACATAATCCAAAATAAAGCTTATCAGCTATGTTTCAACTTTAGCTGGTGCAATCATTAAAATTCAAGAATGAACCAAACACACACACCATTACCGCAACAACCACAATTACTTTTCTCTATCACCATATCCATTAGTAATTTCAACCCGAGCCAAGTGCTTTTTCCCTTTCAAGTGAAGCTAAGTTGACCTTTCTCGTGAGCATATATTACAGATGACAGTTTCTTTGCAATTTTCATGGCAATTTCATTTAGAGTTGGCTGGTTCTTTGGTTTCAGTAGCTTATAAGTAGCCTTGTGTTTCTTCCCTTGAAGGTGTAAATTCAAGGTTTTTTGGCTTGTAGTGGTTACTTGACATATAGCACAAGTCCACTCTTTCTGGACTTTCTTAGACACGGGTATATTAGGAAGTTTTTTTTCCCTTTCAAGTGAAAAGCTAAGTTGACCTTTCTCATCAGCATATGTTACAGATGATAGTTTCTTTGCAGTTTTCATGGCAGTTTTATTTGGAGTTGGCTGGTTCTTTGGTTTCAGCGGCTCATAAGTAGCCTTGTGTTTCTTCCCTTGAAGGTGTAAATTCAAGGTTTTTTCGCTTGTAGTGGTTACTTGACATATAGCACAAGTCCACTCTTTCTGGACTTTCTTAGACACGGGTATATCAGGAAGTCCTTTGGGTGCTTCAATTGCCACATCTGGTCCTTTAATCTCAATAGTGGTTGATGTTCTGTTATCAGTCTGATCGAGGCTAGGCTCTGTTAAAACCACCTGCAAATACACTGAAGACGGATTAGAAACAAAATTGTTGTTTTGTTGAAAAGGCATAAGAAACTCCATTGTCAAAAAGAAAACAATACTCAAGCAACATTATAGAGATCTCTAATTTAAACATAGACATGGACAATTAAATTGCAGATAATGATGTGCCAACCAATAATACAAAAAGTTCAAACATAAACATAAGCATGGACAAATAAATAGCGACCTCATAGTTTCCTAGATAGTCCAAACATGCTCCAAAATTTTTAACCACTAAAATCCATGTTATTAACCTACAATTTTTAAGCATTCACAAACCTATTCCATGCATATACTTATTTTAGTACCCTTCTAAAAAAATATTGGGTTTTCCACAAGAAATTTCTATGAAGCTCAAAAATAAACTTCCACTTAAATATAAAAAGGAACCTTACCTGCTTGGCTGTAGGCACTTCCTTCTTTTCTGTTACTTCCACAGCTTTATTATGTTTCCGCACAATATCAGGTTCTTTGTTGTGTGACTGCATCAAGAGAAAGGAGTGGAGATTTGATCTCAAGAAATTAAGTAAATAAAATTGTGTACTTCTTGTAAGAACATACTTCACATCTTTTCTTCTTCAACAAGCAAATATCAAGTTATTTTTGAAAAATATGCACAAACCCCATTAATGATTGTTGAAAATAGTGAACATTTTATTACTAATTTCTTCCCACATTCTTTGGGATGCATCATTGTACTCCTATAACTAAAACCAACAACCGATAGCATAACAATATACTCAAAGAATCATAGTTAATGTTCTCGTTGCATCATTGCATCATTGTTCTCATTGCATCACAAGAAATTATGTAAAAGTTTGATACAACACACTCTTATCTAGCCTCTGACACAGTGATAAACCTTATTACCATGTAGCCATACCTCATTAGCAATGAGTTTCTCAGGAGCTTCAGGTCCATTCTCTTTGATATATCTCTCTGCCTCAACTAGAAAGTGATCTCTCTTGTGTAAGAGCACCATCCACTTATTGAATTCATCAATGATAACTTGGCGGTTAATAAAGAGGTATGGACGAACAAGGTGACTATAGACGTAAAAGGAACCATCGAAGTAAGGTATAACCAACAAGCAAATGATCATTAACTTGATATGATGCCAAAACTGTATCCTGACAATTAAAAATGATAAAGGCAAAATATAAACAAGACATATCATACACATGTATTTGCAAAAACACATAAAGAAAAGCCAAAGGAATAATCTAGTCAAGTCACCCAATAAAAAAAAAATGGTGAATGAAAGCCCTTATTAGATTTAGTAAAGCAGGCTAAACACATTGAGAAAGAATTATGAAATTCAAGAAGCCCAACCTCCAGCCTATAATTTATGTGCAAAATGGAGCAAGAATTCATGTGCTTTATAGCGCATTCTAAGAACTAATAGTGAGAGGTGACTGACGTGTTAATGGCCCTCCATCTAAAGTGAAATCATTTGTTGGAAACTATCCCATGCATGCGCTCGAAGGCAACGATGCCCACCCTAATCGTAATGCTCTAAAGATTTAACAAGTTTAAGGACTTGTTTTGGAACTTTGGACATCTGTAAAACGTTTAAAGGATTCTGTGGAACGTTCGATAGTTTTATGGAACGTTCGATGGTGAGGATCAAACGTTCGTTATGTGTCGTGATGCACTATGTGGATTGTTCACCTGAGGTCATGTGTTCAGTGTGTGTGTCAAGCCGTATCAAACGTTCGATGCTTTTATGGAACGTTCGATGAACTTTTATGGAACATTCGGTGCTTTTATCAAACGTTCGATGAAAACCCTAGAATCATTGGCTAATAGTACATCAAACGTTCAATGTCGTACCATAAAACATTCGATGGACTTAAAACCTATCAGCCTTTAACCAGACGCTCTAGCTCTATAAATAAGACCATTACCTCTCATTTCTACAGTTCACTCTCGACTTGTAGCTTAGAGAACGTTTGTGAGTGTGTGAGGAGGAAAGTTTGGAGAAGGAGAAGGCTTTTTGGACTTTGAAGGTATCCATTATAGCCTAACTCGTTCTCATGTTGTTGTTTGCTTGTTGTTACCTTATTTAGTTGTTATGTCCTAACTTCTGTGTTGTTTAGCAATAAGATTGATCATTAAGGTTTATGTTGGTTTTGTGTTGGTTTAAGGAGTTTGGCACTTAAAACCACGTTTTTGAAGTGTGAAACCCTTATTTCCTTTAGTAAGACCTTAGGGAGACCTTCGGAGATGTTAGAATCCAGAAAGGACCGAAGTTTTGGTTTAGAATGAGTTTATGGACCTCATCAAACATTCGATCATTCTGGTCAAACGTTTGATGTTCGGGCCTGGAACGTTCAACTCTTCTGGTCAAAGTAAAACATTCAATGCTCGAACAGAATGTCCTTTTGGGTTATTAGAGGCCTATGACTTATTTAGCTTAAGGTATAAGACTAATGATAAGATCATTTATCAGATTCGGAAGTTGAAAACTGCATGGAAGATTATTTGGTTGACCCTACGACTCGAGTGAGTAAAAACTCACATGGATACTTGTTATTGTTATTTTTTCGCATAATATGACCATTTTGATGTACAAAACATACATGTTCACAACTCATTAAAATGTTTATTTATGCTCAACTGTGAATTTCATTTGTGAAAATGGTTGTGATTAACAAAGATAATGAAATGATGAGTTGTGAAAAGCATGCATATAAAAGACACATAAGATTAATGTGCATCTTATGACATGGTACACCCATACATGCGGTAGAATGGTCATAGGCTTATTATTATTACAAGTTGATGATATGATCAAATGTTTCTTTTATAATAAGGATCTTGGATCCAATAGTTAAGAATTTGTGACCGACACACCATTCTTTGAGTGTGGTCACTGTTATGGTTTTGCTAGTCAGTGTATGCCACCCATGGTCATACTGCTAGTATAAGACGGTATGTTTATGCAATATCTGAGGCACCGAAATTATACCAAAAGTTCCTTAGGATGCGCAAACCTTGCTAAGAGAGAGTAATATCTCGAGTAGACTATATTGTTAACATATTACATGTTTTTGAATATATCATGTATTATAAATATATTGCCTTGTCATAACATGTTTATGCCATGACTGTGAATAATAATGTCTGTGATTTATACACTGAGTTCACAAAAATTGTAACATGTATAACATGTGCATTATTACTCACTAAGTCGTTAACTTCTTCTTGTATCTTTTCACTTATGATCTTATGCTACTTTATAGATAGTTTAGACAATGGTAGAGTATTCAAAGAGTATGGAACAGTTGTAGGACATTCTTCGGGTGATCTTTGAAAAGCTAGATCTCGTGTGGCTAAGTAGGATATGGCGAGCTGGAAGAGACTCCTAATGTGACATGATAGACATAGTCTATATACTTTATGTTGTGAAAGCTATGCTGTGATTTTGTTGATGTTATGTCAAATTCAAGTTGTAACCTTGTGGTATTGTGATGACTGATCTTTGATCATACTTTTGATAATAATGGTTATTTATGATATTTAGGTTGTTTTGAGTTATTCTGGTATTCTTTTATTTGTGGGTATTAGTTGTTATCTCTATTATTATTAAGTGGTAGGCTCCAACCATTGGAATGTGAGCTTTGTCAGAGCGGTATATGATTGGGAGGTAGATGTCTTTGCTTCATTTTTCTAGGTGTTGTATTCTGTCAAGGTAAATAGAGGTTGTGAAGATCAAATGAGGTGGGCCTCTTCTAAAGGAGGTTTGTTTAAGGTTAAGTCTCTATACTGCTCCTTGGCTTCTCTTGATGGGTGTCGCTTCCCTTGGAAGAGTGTTTGGAAGACGCCGGCCCCCCCGAGGGCGGCCTTTTTTGTGTGGTCGGCGGCCTTAGGTAAGATTCTTACCTTGGATAATCTCAGGAGGCGGCACGTCATTGTGATTGACAGATGTTGTATGTGTAAGAGGGCTGGGGAATCTGTGGATCACCTTCTTCTCCATTGCGACGTAGCGTATACCATGTGGAGTACGTTTTTTAGTCGTTTTGAGCTATCCTGGGTGATGCCTAGGCGAGTTGTGGATTTTTTAGGCTACTGGTGGTCCTCGGGCAGGCCTAGGAGCGCTGCTGTGTGGAAAATGGTTCCTACGTGCCTCTTCTGGTGTTTGTAGAAAGAACGGAATGACAGAAACTTTGAGGATAGAGAGAAATCGTTAGAGGATATTTTATCTTTTTTCTATGAGACTCTGTTCCTATGGACAACGGCGTTTGTTTCACCGCTGTCTCTTAGTTTCGGTGATTTTCATGTTTATTTTGCCTCCACTAGTTAGGGGTTCCTTTTGTATACTTCCTGTGTACTTAGGGGAGCCTTACGCTTTTATAAAATTGACTTTTATTTATCAAAAAAATATTATTAAGTAACAAGTCTTCCGTTGTAGGCTCTCATTTTTTAGAGTGTATGATCCTTGAGTTTTGACCCTAGAGGGATAATGGCTAGGAGGCGAACCGTTAAGTCATTTACCAGTTAAATGATTTGGTCGCGGTATTACACTAATGCACCACTGCCACTGCAGCTAGTTGAGTACCCATAGCCAATAGAGCAACCCCACAAGCACTACCCTATGCCAACCAAGCAACCCATTCAATCCCAAATGTAGAAGCTCAAATTTTCCCATATCGATGAAAGAGAGCCATCGAGGTGGCTCTACCGAGCTGAGCAAATCTTCAAGTACCACTAGATGTTGCCATGGTAGCAGGTGCAGATAGTCTCCTTCCAGTTAGAGGGAGAGGCCCTTCAATAGTATCAATGGATAACTTTCAAGGGTCACAATGGCTCGATTTGGTCTAACAAAGTACTTGGATTACGCGGAGTCATTGACCAAGCTTCATTAGATGGGTAGTTTGCGTGACTACCCGAGGGAGTTTGAAAGGTTGGTCGGTGAAGTCTCAAGACTAAGTTTAATGAAAAATCTCTTAAAAGTTTCTCCCATTGATAATTTCAATCTCATTTCCTTAGTTAATCGATAAGTTCTTATCTGTCATTTAAGTGTCCTACAAATAATTGCCTTTACTTCCGAGGGCGGAGCTACATGGTGGCTTTTGCCCCCCAGCCACCATATGTTCTCTCCAATTTTTTTAAAAAGTACTCTTACAATCCCTTAAAAATTAAAATTTGACCCCTCAAATTTTTAATTTTTCTAATTTTACCCCCAAACTTCAAATGCTAGTTCCACCCTAGTTTACTTCTATATACATCGACTTAGCTAAAACTCTTTACGTGCGTGAAACATATATATATGATCTCAAGTTGTACGTATAATTCAGACAATGCCGTGTGTGAGTATATATTGTGTGTTACTTAGCATGTGGAAAACGTGTAAGATTTCTTTAGATTTGATCAAAGAATATTAATTAAAAAAAGTGTGTTCATGCTATCAACTCTGGCTGCAAATCCTTGTGAATCAATTTTTGGTAAGCTGAGTTGGCAAAATTTCAAGCTCCCAATTCACCTCATACACTACAGTGATTTTTGAGATTTCAGAATAATTACTGATATCCACTGTTTAATGTCACTAATTCTTGATCAGATTATAAGTACTTAAAAAGTGGCTGCCTTTCTTACGCACTTAGACAATAGAATATGTTAGCATTTCGCTTTCCTTCCAATCTTGCTTTCCAAGGATTAAATGAAGTGATAAGCAACCAAACTCACAAAATCTCCAGAGACAGTATTCACAAGAAAACAAAGAGTAAAATTGAATGTGTACACCCACGCTCCACCAAAAAAAAAAAAAAAAAAGAAAAGAAAAGAAAAGAAAAAGAATCAAGGGTAATAGGGTAATAGGGTTACCATTGAAGGAGGTTCCAGAAAGAATGCTCAAAGAGTGAAACCAAAGAGAAGGAAATCCAATATGTGACCAACTTCCGAGTGTCCGAATTTGAATTATTCTCAATTGCCCGGATCGAAGCACATCTGTTAAGCAAATATATATATGTTGTTTAAATATAATAGATCTTCATTCACCAAACTATCTAACAAATTTCAATTTGAAAGTTATTCAACACACCCAGAGGCCAGAAGAAACAAAAGGCAGAGAGACTTACAGAGGATACCCCAAAGCAAAGAGAGGCCTGCAAGTAAAGCACAAACAAAAGGCAGAGAATACTTAAGACATTCTAAACAAAGCGAAACATATGCGAAAGAAATGAATGTGAAATTTCTACCATTTTGAAGAAATGGTCATGAGAAAATGCATACCATGCAAGAACGTGAAGGAATTTCAGCGCAAATTTGAGAATACCCAGTAGACTCATGTTGAAGTTCAACGAATCTGTTTGGCTTTCTAAACTTGAATCTTTGACAGAAGTGAAGATGGAAGACAGAGAGGACAATGAGAGGAAAATAAGTAAAAGCAGTTTCAGAGGAAGTCAAGCAGTCACTGTTCAAGTACTATGATCCTTTTAATTTAGTTTTAAATATGCGCCGGGTATTATTATATAAGTGGGACCCCAGTTCCAAGCTGTGGGCCACTTCAGATGTACGGTCCGGATGAACTGAACCATTTGGGCACTAAAATGCACCTACGACACGTGGGGTTTGGATCATTGTTAATTATATTTTATTTATGTACTTTTAAATATTTTAAGCAGTCTCATATTCAAATATGTTAGTCTAAAGAAACGAATAAAACAACGATATGTCGACGGTCGACCAGTAAAGTAAGCTGTTAAAATATTTTCTCCATTTAGTTGACAATTTGATTAAAATTATGTTTTTGCACTTGGGAGTATACACTCACCGACGATACCAGGCCACCTTCGGGCCCAGTTGGACATTGGGCTCCAGTAAAACTGGTCCGAGCTCAACCGTAAGCCAACAGACCTGGCCCACGACAAACATAATTGCACGACGGTTCCATTAGCCTGTGTGATAGGTAAATCACCATGAAAAATAAGATAGAGAAGAAGACGTGGTTCATGGCAACTCATGAAAGGAAGGACTGTTATTGGAGGTTCACGACCTTCCATATCGAATCCTCACATCTACACCTTTTCTCACATATTGAAACAAGAGTTACAAGAACTTAAAAATTATAAAATGGTCTGTATAAATTAAGTTTAAGACTATTTCTTTATACATAGAGTCTTATATACAATCAAACAATAAATAAAAAATATCGTCAATAAAAAGATTTTGACGTGTGGACGTAAGCTATAGGTTGAACCACCTTAATTTTGTGTCTTTCTTTTATGCTTTTATCTTTTTATATTATTTTGTGTTCTTACATGGTATCAGAGCCTTCTAATGACACAACTGTTGTTTTTCTTCGTCCCCTATTCTATTTTCTTCTAAATGGCTATCCCACAATCTTCTAAAAATCCCTCCAATTTGTCAACCACTTTTGGGTTCACACAATCAAATTCTTCCTTTACAATTTGATTGGAAAATTGAAAGGACACCCTACACATGAAAAAAAAAAACAGAAAAAAAAAAAAGGAGCAAAGTGCCCATCTTTTGTCACCTTTAGTGCCATCTTTTCATTTTCTTCTCATACAGACAAGAAAGGGTAACCCATCTCTCTCTTTTGATTTCCTCTCTCGTGATTTTCTCCACAATGAGGAGTACAATATCTTGTTACACTAAACATGACATTTAAGGTATTCGATTCGTATTGTTCAAGCCTTTCAAATCATCCTAATGTATATCTTTTTAAAGTCCCTTCCAGTTTCTCACGTTTATATTCTTATTCACTTAATATTTTTACAATACATGAGATTCCTATTTATACGAAAATTGGAGTAGATAATATGATAATCAAATCAATGTGTGATTTGATTACCATCAATCAAATTTGATTACAATCAAATCAATTAGATTTGATTATCATGAAATCTGATTATAGGAGATTACAATAAATTACAATAAATTTCTAAAATTTAATCTTTTATATACTCTAATAGCCCTCCTCAAACTCAACGTGTATATTCTGAAATCTTTGCATGGAAAGAAGACCAAGAAGTTAATTGACCATTGCTTGATTCTCTCCAACAATATTTCCCTCCTTGAATAAATCGTATTTCACTTAGCAATGCATCCTTAAAAGTACTTAAAAAGTGATTTTTGAGTGTTTCAGAATAATTAGTAATATCCCCTGTTCAGATTATAAGTGAATGAAGGGTAATAGAGTTACCATTGAAGGAGGTTCGTGAAAAAAATGCTCAAAGAGTGAAACCAAAGAGAAGGAAATCCAATATGTGACCAACTTCTGTGTGTCCGAATTTGAATTATTCTCAATTGCCCGGATCGAAGCACATCTGTTAAGCAAATATATACGTAGTTTAAATATCATAGATCTTCATTCACCAAACTATCGAACAGAATACAATTTCATACTTATTCAACACACCCAGAAGCCAGAAGAAACAAAAGGCAGAGAGAGACTTACAGAGGATACCCCAAAGCAAAGAGAGGCCTGCAAGTAAAGCATGCACAAACAAAAGCCAGAAAATACTTTGACAGCCAACTTCTTCATGATCAAAGACATTCTAAACAAAAGCTTTACTATCTTGATTATCATAAAACGAAACAGTATATGTGAAAGAAATGAAAGTAAAATTTCTAACAAATTAAATTTTCCTTTCTATTGGGTCATGAGAAAATGCATACCATGCAAGAACGTCAAGGAATTCCAGCCCAAATTTGAGAATACCGAAAAGACTCATGTTGAAGTTCAACGAATCTGTTTGCCTTGAATTTCCAGCAGAAGTGAAGATGGAAGACGAGAAGTCAGAGAAGTAAAAAGAGAAGTAAAAGCAGTTTTAAGAGGAAAGTCGAACAGTCGCTTCTCGTACTATGAGGATCTGTTGGACCCAAAGTTCCAAGAAGTGGGCCATGTGAGATGGACGGTCAGGATGAACTGGACTACTTAGGCACTAAGAGCATTTTCATCCGACTTTTTTATTTTTTATTTTTAAAGTAGAGAGTAAAATCAATTTTTCTTACACTAGAGAGCCACTTTTTCTAAACACCTACATCCGGCTCCTTAAACTAGATATACACTTTGATTTTTTTATTTAAATATTAATATTTTAAAATTTTTTTATTCTTTTTCCAATAAATAAAATTAAAAAAATAAAAAAAATTAGAAAGAGAAATTAATATTTTATTATAAAAAGAAGGGTAGGAAGTGAAACGGCTTCCTAGTAGGAAGCCATTTCATGTTCCTTACTTTTTTTCTTAAAGTAAAGAATAAAATAAGAGCAATAAAATGGTCCAAAATTTATTTTGACTATTTAAAATAGAAAAATCTCTACAATAAAAAACCGAATAAAAATACTCTAATGTACCTGTAGACTGTAGTGGAGATGGAATAACGCCCTCTCTATTTCAAAGTCTGCATCCTCTCCTGCAAAAGAATCTTAAATTCTACATTTTATAGTCAATCATGTTGTTGACTAATTATTAACAAAAAGCAAAAGATTTAATTCATGTTTTAAAAAATTTTTCCTTCAATCTTATAGATGAATACGATTTTTAATAAGACAAAGATAATTTAATTGAAAACATCATAATAAATATCCCTAGTTTTCAGAATTAGATATTTATTATGTTATATTTTAAGGTAAATGTATGATAAATAAGGTTCGATTTGAAATCGATCATTCTCTTTTTAATTTTACAAATTAAATTATTGAGTATTCATGAATTCTAAATTGATTTATCTGTGAATTGTTCGTTCATGTATTTTGTACGAGTAATGATATATGTTAACCTCTATATCTATTTTTTGTGTCCATCAAAATGAGAAATGCTAGAATATCTACTCAAATCATTCTTTCATTCTTCTAAATATCACCACCACCATTGAATGGATAGGTCTCACACATGAAACTTACATAAATTCATAAATCCAATGGTAATTGTAATATTTAAAAGGATAGGAGAAGGATTTGAGTAGATATTTTAACATTTTCTCACCAAAATTTATGTAACTTTTAAAATCGTTATTGAATCAAAAGTCAATAATGATTTATCATAAATTCAATAGTAATTTGAAAAGGCATATTAATTTTAGTTGACACAAGATAAACATGGAGTTGACATATATAATTACTCTTTTTGTACACCATTAGTTCAAATTAATAAAATATTATTTTTTTTATTGTTTTATAAATTAAAAAAAAAAAACTAAAACTAAAACTAAAAATTAAAAATAAATTAAAAAATTAAAAAAACCAAGGAGGAGGCCAAAGGGGGTGAAATTATAATAGAACTATAATACCCTTAGCATCTTATTAGATCCAATTAATACTAGATGTTTAATGATCACGTGGTGCATTTGTACAGCCAATTAGGAGGCAACACCATAGCTTTCAGATTAACTCAATCCATAAGATGGTTCCACAACCACATGGGCAACTTTTTTCTTTTCTTTTTCTTTTTCTTTTTCCTTTTTTCTAAGCAACATGCATGGGCAACTTTGAAAAAGTTAGGGGGACCTTCGTACATATCTTCAAAAGGTGTCTTAAAAAACAATGCAAACAAACAAAGAAACGAATTAAAGCATAAAAAGGTACAGAGAGATGGGAGAGGTTTCCTCGGAGTTAAGGAGCTCTCATCAGGCAAGCTTTCCTTTTGGCCTGATACACAAAAACTTAGCTCTGAAGAAATCTGCTATGTTTTAATGTGTTGAGATTGGGATACATATTTTTTGTTCATATTATAAAACTTGTCTCAATTTTAACGAGTTTACTTTTAATTGGAATGAGGAATGCTACATGTCCAACTTTGTATAAGTAGACAAAGATTGACTCCACAAATATAAAAACAAACTTTAAAAAAATAAAAAATAAAAAAAAACTACCTACGTAAAATTGGATGGAATTGGATAGAAAAATTGAAAGCATAGTATTTTTCAATTGAAATTGGACGTAAGCCAAATTCTTTGTGTAAATCTATCCTACCACTAAATGCTCCACTGAATTCTAATGGCCATAAAGTTTTTAACATGTGATAAAATAACTAATTGCTGCCCAAGGTTTATGGCCACATTACAGGAAAAGAATTTTCTCCCTTCTTTTTTTTTGTTTTTTTGGGCCAAATGCCAGGTGGGAAATAAATTAATTTTTAGTTTACTAGATGATTGGCTGATATATTTAATTATTTTTTTCTCAACTTTAATTATTATGTAACTATGAGCAATTTCTATTGGCCTTTCAAGTAAAAAAGTTGTATACGAAACTTTCAGAAAATCAAGCTGGCCCAAGCAATTTAGTTACTTTGTCATGGTATAAAGTACTTCAAATTGACAATTTTTGCAATCGACTTTCCCTCTTCTTTTCCTCTGATAGTCCTCTGACTTCTCGTCTTCCATCTTCACTTCTGCCAAACAGATTCGTAGAAGTTCAAGATGAGTGTAGTGGGTATTCTCAAATTTGCGCTGAATTTCCTTCACGTTCTTGCATGGTATTGCATTTTCTCATGATCAACCGATCAAAACAGAAAAATTAATTTGTTAGAAATTTCACATTCATTTGTTTCACATATGTTTCGTTTTATGATAATCAAGATAGTAAAGTTTTTGTTTAGAATGTCTAAGTATTCTCTGCCTTTTGTTTGTGCTTTGCTTGCAGGCCTCTCTTTGCTTTGGGGTATCCTCTGTAAGTCTCTCTCTGCCTTTTGTTTCTTCTGGGTGTGTTGAATAACTTTCAAATTGTAATTTGTTACATAGTTTAATTTGGTGAATGAAGATGATATTTAAACAACATATTTCCTTAACAGATATGCTTCGATCCGGGCAATTGAGAATAATCAAATTCGACACTCAGAAGTTGTCACATATTGGATTTCCTACTCTTTGGTTTCACTCTTTGAGCATTCCTTCGTGAACCTCCTTCAATGGTAACCCTATTACCCCTACATTTTTTTTTTTGTGGGGGGGGGGGTGGGGGAAGCGTGGGTGTTAATTTATTACTGTTTCTGGAGATTTTGAGAGTTGGGTTGTGGGTTGTTCACCACACCAAATTTAACCTTAGAAAGCATGATTGGAAGGAAAGTGAAATGCTAAGAATATTCTATTGTCTTGTGCTTAAGAAGGCAGCCACTTTTTAAGTACTTATATTGAAATTTTTAATCAAAGATAAAAGTTTTATTCTTTGATCAAATCTAAAGAAGTCTTTACAGTTTTTATGCTAAGTATAAACACAATAACACACACACACTATTTGCATTGTCTGAATTATACGCACAACTTTAGATCATATATAATATAATAATACATAGTATATATATATGTTTCACGTACGTAATAGTTTATTTAAGTCGATGCATATAGAAGTAAAGCCAATTACTGGTAGGGCACTTACGAGAAAGATAAGAAACTTCCGGTTAACTAAGGATCCCAGTAAATGGTGCATGCATTACATAAATATGTGGCTCTCGATCAATGCTCGATTATGAAGTGAAATAAGAGAATTTGGTTCCTAAGCTTATAAGTCAATGATTTTTTAAGGATACTTTCTAAATAAAATAGGATTTATTGAAGGAGGGAAAATGTTGTTGGAGAGAATCAGCACAATCAATTAAACTTGTGTCTCTTTCCATGCAAAGCCGTGGGTTTCCATGATTAGAAGATTCAATGCTTGCACGAATTCGATTAGGGGGTATGAGCTGGGCGTGCATGGTTTAGGCATGCATGAACCTAACATTTCCACCCCTTAAGATCAATCATGTACTCGAGGTTGTAAATTCTGAAAGGGTGTCTATAGGGATTGATAGGTGTTAGCGTATATGATAAGGATAGAAATCATAAATGAGGATTGGATTACCCTAAATTTAGGGATTTGATGAGGATTGGATAACCCTAAATGAAGGGATTTTATTAGGATTTGATGAGGATTGGATTACCCTAAATGAAGGGATTTGATTAGGATTAGATTGGATTTGAATAAATTCAAATAATTTGTAAGCTCTATAGGTGTTGCTTCCTTCCTTGGTTTCAGTGACGGAATCATTAGCATCGACAAGGAAGAGTAATTTTTGCTTACACTTGTGGCCAACCACCCACCTCTCGATCATAGTTATAGCGCAACCGCTTCGGCTTACATTCTGTTGCTTCAATTGGTGTAAGATATTTAAGGAGAGGTAGAGTTGCAGATGATTCAGAAGATGGTGTTGGTCCGATCAACGGCTTGATAGGTGGTGAGTTGTAGGATGTCGCATTGTTGCTATGCTTTTCTTCTAGCAATTGGGCTAGTCTGATTGTTGACAACAATGTGGTAGGGAAAAAGATCTTTACATCGAGCCTAGTGTCCTCTTTTAATGCTCCGATGAAACAGCTAACTAGAAAAGATACACTTAGCCTTGAGACCTCATCGACCAGTCTTTCAAACTCCCTCTGGTACTCACGCAAACTACCCATGTAATAAAGCTTGGTCAATTACTCCGTGTAATCCTAGTACTCAGTTGGACCAAACTGAGCCATTGTGACCCTTGAAAATTTGGTCCAGTCTGAGGGGTTGGTGGTGGAAGTTATCCATTGATACCATTTTTTTTTTTTTAAGTAAAAAGTCAATTTCATTAAAAAGTGTAAGGCGTCTCTAAGTACACAGGAAGTATACAAAAGGAACTCCTAACTAGGAGGAGCAAAACAAATAAAGAAGTCATTAAAACTAAAAGACAAGGGAGAGACATACACCGCCGTCTAAAGATATAAAGTTTCAAAAAACATAAATACAATTTCCCCCAATCCATTGATACCATTGAAGGGCCTCTCCTTCTAAGTGGAAGGAGGCTATCTACACATGCTACCGTGGTAACATCTGGTGGTTCTCGAAGATTTGCTCAGTTTGGTAGAGCCAACTCGATGGCTCTTTGTTGCCGATGCGGGGAAATTTGACCTTCTACATTTACGATTGAATGGGTTGCTTGGTTCGCTTGGGGTAGTGCTTGTGGGGTTGCTTGGTTGGTTGTGGGTACTCAACTGACCGTAGTGGTGGTGGTGCATTAGGGTGGGTTTAATCGTCTTCAAGCACATGCATTGAATAGTTTCCGACAAGTGATTTTACTTCATATGTAGGGCCATTAACACGTCGGCCACCTCTTGCTCTTATTTCTTAGAATGCCCCTTAAAGCACGTAAATTCGCTCCACTTTTTGTTGTTGCTTGCAGGTTTGGACTATATGCAGTGGACCGGGTAGCTTTAATACCAAATGATAAAAACGAACCAATAAACTAAGGAATGGATAGATATTGCAAAATAGAGAACTTTAAAAGATTTTCAATTTAGAGAACAGATTGAAATTGCAAACGAGAGAAACTTTCAAGAGATTTTTCCTTCATGATGATCCCACTGCCGTGTCATTACATAAATAGTGGGGCTTTCATCAATTCCCAATTGTAATTATGGAAATAAGAGATTTGGTGACTAGGCTTATTCAATCAATAATTTATATAAGGACACGTTGCTAAATAGGAGGGAAATATTGTTGGAAATGATCCAGCAACGGTCAATTTTCTTGTTGGTCTTCTTTCCATTCAAAGCCGTGGGCTTGCATGATTAAAAGATTCAGTGCTTGCATGAATTGGACTTGGGTGTATGAGCTGTGCACGATTTGGGCATGGACCTAACAATGACACTTGAGTCCACTTGTGTCCAATGCTCCTTTAGATACAAGTGAAGTAATGCAACAATATTTACGTCAAAATTGTGCATATAATGAGGGTGTTGTGCATTATTGTTTTCAAGAAATTCATATACACTTGTTAGAACTTTATTTGTTTTTCTGGTTATGATTTGGGGATATGCCCCATCAAAACTCAAACTCAAACATAGAATAATAGATGCTCAGTACCAACTTGAGACACATATATAGCTATGTCCCCATGTCAAATTTCTTGAAGATTATAGGATCTGATACCCTACATTTGCATGATACCTGGTCCCGTCCACAAGTATTAGAGTGAAGTGGAAATTTGTGAAATTCAATATCCTTTTACATGTTCATGGGTACCAGTTAAAGCTCACTAAAATATAGGCTAGAGGTTGGGCTTCTTGAATTTCAGAATTCTTTCCCAATGTGTTTGGCTTGCTCTACTAAATCTGATCAGGACTTCCATTCACCATATCTGTTTTTAGTGGGTGATTTGACTAGATTATTCATTTGCCTTTCCTTTATGTGTTTTTGCAAATATGTGTGTATGATGATATGTCTTGTTTATATTTTGCATTTATCATTTTTAATTGTCAGGATACAATTTTGGCCTCATATTAAGTTAATGATCATCTGCCTGCTGGTTATACCTTACTTTGATGGTTCGTTTTACGTCTATAATCACCTTGTTCGTCCATACCTCTTTATCAACCCTCGAGTTATCGTTTATGAATTCAATAAGTGGATGGTGCTCTTACACAAGAGAGATAACTTTCTAGCTGAGGCAGAGAGATATATCAAAGAGAATGGACCTGAAGCTCTCGAGAAACTCATTGCTAATGAGGTATGGACTACTTGGTAATTAGGTTTATCACTATGTTAGAGGCCAAATAAGAGTGTGTTGTATCAAACTTTTACATAATCTTTTTAGTTTGAAATCAGTTTTCTACATTAGATATGTTGGAATAAACATTCAAATAGAAAAGTATTCATAATTGGATGCAATAGGACTAATACACAAATCTTATTCATTTTTTCCTTTTTGTAGTTATATTTTATTTTTTTAAGATCTCATTGCTTGTTAGACAATGACTAATGAGAATTTCTCTCTCTCACCCTCAACAATTTGCCCTTTTTTTTTTTTTTTTTCAGTGTAAGACCAGAAAGCCTAATGGTAATTTGGAAGAGATCAAAGCTATTCCAGCTACAGAAAAGAAAGAAGTGGACTGGGTAAAGCTTTTAATCGTTGATGCAACAAGAACATTAACTATGATTCTTTGAGTATATTGTTATGCCATCAGTTTTTGGTTTTAGTTAGATGAGTGCAATGATGCATCCCAAAGAGGAGTGGTGATTGGCATCAGCCCAGGCTGATGCTACAGTGCATTAGCCTGGGCTAAATCAGAGGAGAGAAAAAAAAAAAAAAAAAACTGTTCACGGGGCCATGAACAGTAAAATTACTGTTCATGTGCCTGAGCTGATGCACTGTAGCATCAGCCCAGGCTGTTGTTTATCTTTACCGCCCAAAGAGTTTGGGAAGAATATTAGCAATAGAGTAATTATATATACTATATTTTTATCCTACAATACTAACGTGGCAGATTTAACCAATTTTTGATTTTTTTTTTTTTTAACAATGATTGATCTAAGGATTAGTTGGAACTGTCTCATCAGCATTACAAAATAGTTGTGAGATAAAAATGTGGTATCCGGCATTACTCTTAGCAATAAAATGTTGACTATTTCAACAATCATTGATGGAGTTTGTGTTTTCCTAAATAAGTTGATATTTTCTTGTTGAAGAAGAAAAGATGTGAAGAATGTTCTTATGAGAAATACACAATTCTATTTACTTAATTTCTTAAGAGCTAATCTCCACACTGTTCTCTTGATTCAATCACACAGCAAAGAACCTGATACTATGTAGAAAGATAATGAAGTTGTGGAAGTAACAGAGAAAAAAAAAGTGCCCGCAACCAAGCGAGTTGGGTTTCTTTTTATATTTTAGTAGAAGTTTATTTTTCCAGCTTCATGGAAATTTCTTGTGGGAAACCCAATATTTTTGAGAAGGGTACTAAAATAAGTATATGCATGGGGGATATGTCTTTGAATGCTTGGACTGTCTAGAAAACTAGGAGGTCACATTTTTTTTCTTCTTCTTTTGGGTAAGTCACTAGGGGGGTGGCAATGAACATAGCTACCTGAAAATTGGCATGACATGTCTGTGGGGCTTCACATGTGAACTTAGTCACTAATGGAGCGCAAAATCATAGTTTTGTTAAGAAAAAATTAGAGACCTCTATAATGTTGATTATGGATCATATGTTGCTTGAGTATTGTTTTCTTTTTGACAGTGGAGTTTCTTATGCTTTTTCAACAAAACAACAATTTTGCTTCTAATCCATCTATAGTGTATTTGCAGATGGTTCTAGGAGAGCCTAGCCTCGATCAGACTAATAACAGAACATCAGCCACTATGGAGATTAAAGGATCAGATGTGGTAGTTGCAACAGCTCGAGAACTTCCTGATATACCTGTGTCTAAGAAAGACAAGAAAGAGTGGACTTGTGATATATGTCAGTTGACCACTGAAAGTGAAAAAACCATGAATATACACCTTCAAGGGAAGAAACACACGCAGAAAGCAAAGAACCAGCCAAACATTGCCCTACCTACAATTGCAAACAAAACTTGTC